>APFE030371096.1:599-14134 GCA_000404065.3 Pinus taeda | reverse complement strand
AAAACATGTCTCAAAATAAGTAAAGCGTTAATGTGTTTTTTTAATCTTAATATTTTATTATTAATTATTATTTATAGGCATTACATTTATAATAATAAGCGATAACGTGGTTATAATTTATGGTTTAAATAAACTAGCTGGTGTCTTTTAATAATTATAATTCTATTCGTTATCACAGTGAAATGAAGTCTTGATTTAACATTCAAATTTCCCTCAAAACTATGTTAACTATTTCGATTCCTCTAGATAGATACATCAACATAGATGTAACATGTTATATGTTATTAGATACATCAACATAGATGTTACAAGTTAGTATTAGTAAACTGAAAAATAAATTCTATAAACCTTGACATTTGAATTTCTACGATTTATTGACATCCCAATAATAAATGTATTTATTAGTGCAGTCATATCAAATGATTTCTAAATAAGTGAATCTGCCTACCAATAATTAAATTTATGCATTTACAACATATATGAAATGATGCTATAATCCTTATAATCTTTTGCAAGAAATTGAAGTTTGCGCGGGAACTACTTAAATTGTTTGTACATGGGATTTTCTAAACTGTATTTAGTGATATTCGTTCCTCATTTAGGGGTTAACAACCTATATTAAAGAGGAAAATATAAAAGTGTAACTCGTGGCATAAACTTAGTCCCTAGGGGAAAAATTTGCTGTCAAGCCTGCACACTCAAATTCTTTTTCTAAAAATACATACGCCGACATAATAATTTTTGATGTTATGCTTCGGTACACTTAACTATTTCATATCTTTCATAAGTGATCATTTATTAGCTACTATTGAACTTTGGGAAAATGTATATGAAAATAATTTGTAGCCTTAACATTTGGTGTGGGATTATTCATGTTAAATGAGCATGTATAGACCAAGGATGGAAACACCACTTGCACAGGGTGTGTGCTAATGTAATAATAAGTGTTTATTTAGGTTACGATTGACATATTTTATTATTCGAAGGAGGCTCATCGAGGATCGAGGGACATTTTTTTCATGTTGGTAAGAGGTCGTTGAAGAGAATTATTGCGTGAAGATCTAGAGGTTCGTGTATGGGTTTGTGTATTCATCACAAAAGACATATAAATTGCGCAACAAACTTCATTTTCTCCTTCGGAGGAAGCCCCTGCTACAAAATTGGTTTCAAAGCCAGTAACGTATGGTTCATACGAGTATTTATCTTTTAAACTCTCTCAAAAGATAACATGGAACCAGGAAGAAGATCTGTTTCATTCAGATAACTTCAAAAAGAAGAAACACAAGAAAATAATTTTGATATAGAAAATCTGTTTCATAGTGCGTCATCTTCAATGATTAACTCTGCAGAAATAGAGTTAATAGAAGGTTAGTCATCAGCCCGATGGGCTCTCCCTTCCATAAGCCCATTAGAAGTTTATGGTGATTTATCTATGTTTCATTTGAAAGCTATAACTAGAGTCACGGTTAAAGAACGTGTCTCTCAGATCCAAGAAAATGCTGAATCCAATCAAACCATATCCCTTTTAGATCCTAAAAAGCTTCAGGAAGAAGCTCGAAGACATGGTACTTCTTATCTACATCTTGGTTGTATCCGGGTGGGCATAAATTCTTTAACCCATAGAGGGATTAATACATATGTGTTGGCTACTATCAAAGATCTCTCACATAATATATATACTGATTCATTAATTAGTGGTATCGTGGCTCCTTTATCAGATGGTCTTGTTTGGTTTGATTGCCGCCCAAATTTCTCAGTATATGTGTATGATGAACACATTAAGGAAATCCTCCAATTGCAAATCAAAACTAGTGGTTTTGATATGAAAAGAAAAAGGAAAAACATTGCAGTTCATAGTAGAGGGTGTTTCAGGGACACCAACACATTATATTTAGCCATTCTGCATACACCCAATCAAGAGTCAAAATCCAACACCCTGGTAATCACTGATGCTCACAATAAAAAAATTGAGCATCATACTATCAAATGGGAAGATCTCAGCTTTCTTGAAAATTTGGTAGTATATCTACCTCAGTCGCCCAAATTTCAAAGTATCACGATTTCTTAGATACAAGAAGGACCAGCTAAAGCTACTTTGTCCTTTCCTAGAAGATCTACTTTAAATTGCAAAAGAATACAAGAAGCCTGTCAAGCCACAAAATACCATATAAACTCAAATCATATTTCATGTCAACCATCTACTTCCTCATCTCTAAATACTCCATCTATAAGCTGCTCACATGTTGATTTATTTGAACTCGCTCAGTTATTACATTTTTCCACTCTCAAAGTACAATGTCTTGTCTGCCAAACAATAGTTTTCTTACAATCTCTCGCAGATCTTGTTCTCCACAGAAATCATAATTATAGGACTGGAGAGGCCCCTTTTATTGTTACAATAAATTCATGGCCAAATCCAAAATGCTCTGACATTCCATTTACTCATGACACTGTCTTAATGATTCATGAATCACCCACTCTAGAGAATGAAGACCCCCGTCTCACTGAAATTTTTAGCAATATGAGACCTCCCGAGATGCCAAAATATGGCTTGGGATATCTTGAAAGACTAGACAATCTCATTCCATCTTCAAGATTTCAAAATCCTATTCCACCAGACTGCAAAAATCCATCAATCCCAGAAATGTACAAATTCTTCTCCCTCATAGATGGGTGTCCCAAACATAAGATTAATAGAGACTAGATGAAGAACATGCTAAATTGGGATCTTTATACACATCCTGAATCCAAAGAATTTAGTCTCAGCACATCCGTTGATGAAAAATATGCTCTTTCTCTGGAATGGAAAAAGTACATGGAAGAAACAAACTCATGGATTTCTTTTTATGTCTAGAAGAAATTAAAGGAACAACCAGAAGTACATATGGCAGATGCAAAAGCTTCATCTGCACAAAAACATTTCTGGACAACTTGTGATGGATGCAAGTTAGAAACAAATACCACATTCCCTCCATACAAGGGAATCATGCTAGGAGAATCTAGCAACTCAGCCAAGGCCATTCCTTTAGTATTAAAAGATGATTCAACCCTAGAAATAGATGGAATGATCCAAAAGGCTAGTGAACAAATAAACTGGACAAATACAACAATTAAAGGGCTAGAAATGAATATGGAAATAACTTCTGAACAAAAGGAATGTTTTGACTCACTATCATTTCATGTACATAGTGTGAATAAAACTTTGAATGATGTCAACTTTTCAGTTTCTGTATTAAAAGGTTTTGTCAGAGAATCAACAACACAAATTGAAAGCATGGAGAGAGGTAGATTATGAGTTCGAATCTACTCAGAATCTTATGGGTTAGCTATCTGAAAAGTTTGAGTAACTTGCAATATCTCTCACAGATAAGGATATCCCTACCTCCATGTTGTTTAACCACCATGTACATGTTAGCACCTGGATTGAACCTCAAGATGAATAAGGCAATTTCGAGGTAACCACAAACAATGCTTAGCCAAGTAGTTAGCCCTACTATGCCAGGAGAGGGTTCTCTCCATAAGGATCTCAACCAAAATGACTGGATCAAGAAATTGATATTAGGCTAGGTATAGTAGCACAGGGTTTTGATTTGATTTTTTTTTTGAAGGGTTTTGCTGGATCAGAAAGAGCTAAACAGTTAGGGCAAGGAAATTAGGTCAAAACTACAGGGTGTTTGATGGGGCAAGGTAGGCACAATGATTAGAACCTTAGGGTTTTATGGATGAGGTGGAAAGACAGGTGAGGAGCTAGAAAGAGCATGTAAGCCACATGGATTCTTCCTAAATTGAAGAAAACACAGACTGTGAAATGTCTACCCAAAACAGAGCATAAAAGATATGGATTCTGCCTCTCAAACTTGTATACATTCACATAAAGGTAATGAAATGATGAAGTGGAGTCAACAATACATTCTAACACATGAATACAAAAGAAAAATTGAACTAAGCATCATACTACATGGATCCCAAAGAAATAGCTGCAATTTTTCATTAATCTCCTATTGTAACTTATACAAAATGATATCTAATCAAAACATAGGCATCCCACTGAGTCCAACCCTTTACAATGAGAAAGAAAAAGAAGATATAGCCTCAATTCAACCTCCTCCCATTCTCAGGGGTTGAATCCTTAAGATGAGGAACTAATCCATCAAAAGCTGAACAAGAAACTGGAATCTAGGCAACCCTAACAACTTGCCTTTAAAAGGGAGGAAACTGATTCATTTGACTTCAAGAGAACTTTTGATCTAATGAATCTACCCTCCAGTGAATAATATTCATCTTATTTACATGCCTAGTCACCATTTACATTAGTAAAAACATCATCCACGAGAGAAAAACCATAAGTTACAGTCATGGCACAATAAAGTGAAAATTTAGCAGAAAATTGTCCTATGTGCAGCGCGAGAAGGTTATGTGCAACACTTTTTGCAGGGCCATTTTGGAGGCCTTACCGGTGTCCAAATTGATCTCATGATAGCTCATTGGAAATTCTGTTTTGTCTACTTTCCAAATCTGCCTTTATTTTCCCATTTGGAGTTGGTTTGACCCCTCAAAAGCCGATTATCCCAATACTGCTTCTATGCGCAGTGCCATGGTCAAAACAAGAGCATAAACATGATTTTTTAAGGTATTTTTTGACCTTTTGGCTAACCAGTTTTACTCCAAAAGCTTAGAAAATGCACAGGGAGCATGCTTACATCATTAGGAATCCAGTGGTGGTCTTCTTTTGGCCATGGATGCTCCTAGGAAAAGCGCAACACCAGTGTCGCTGCGCATAGAGCCATGTGTCAAAAACTGCTAAACTCTTCAAAATTGCTCAAAAGTTGTGGGATACCACCACCATCAAGTGTCTGGGTCAGCTAAGGAAGCTTCAACAAGCAACCTAAGCCTATCACCCTCCTTTTTTCCTTTGAGGGTTTGTTTTAGCTTTGTCTTCATTTGCGTGACTCTTATGTTACAAATCTTGTTTTGGGCCCTGTAATGGTGAGCCATGTGCCTGATGATTTGATTGTCCCCGTTGGCCCCTTTTAGCAGCTTATCCAAATGCAAATTGACCCTATCAGGCCATGTTTCTCTATCCTCTTCAATCTCCTTTTCAAGCCTCTATTCTGTAGTCAAGGTGGTTGGGGTCTTTTCCTCTTGCATTACTGATTTGCCTGTCATCTTGCCTCTTTGCCTTGAGAATTTCTAGCTCCATGAGGACCTATTTGTCACTTAGCTGCTTGTACTCTTGCTCAAGGTATGAAATGACATACTTCACTCTCACCAAGTTGTCCATCAATGCTTGGATCTGTGCATCTTTTTCCTTTATGATTATATTTTCATTTGTCGCCTCATCTTGAGCCTCCAAGTCGACTATCTCAATGCCATGATGAATGTGTGGCTGTTCTGGTTCATCATGTTCCATCAAATCAAATTCCCTTTTCTCTTCTTCATTGAGGATTTCCTCCAGCATCTTTTCCTTCCCTTTTTGCACCTGCTGCACCTGTTGTGTTGATCAAGAAGGCAAAGCCCCTTCCATTGTATGTGGAGCAAGCATTTTCCTATGAGCAGATGAAGAAGGCAAGGCCCCTTCCACATCAGGTGGAGTAAACACTTGCCTATCTGCTACAAACAAATTTCTAGTCCCTCTTTGATATGTTTTTTAGGTTTCTGTCTTCTCAACAACTTTAGTCTTTTTAGCCTTCTTACTTTTCTTCACTTTGGTACTGCTAGAAGGTCTTTCTGCTTCTTGAGGCACTGACGGAGGAATCTGAGGACCATTAAAGTTGTCATTGGCAATAAATGTATCCCAAAATATGTTCAGGAGGTTGAGATGATGTAGCACAATAATCTTAATGAAGGAATAGTGATAAATACTATTCATATGCTGAGGGTATGGCCTTCTCTGTACAATGTAGGCCATCTTCTCAATGTTCCTGAATAAGAAGTACGGGTTGTTCAACATTTTCACTCTTGTGAAGTGCATGAGAAGCCTAATATGATAGGTGTATAGTCTGGAAAATCTACCCTCACATGTAAAATACTTCATAATGATCCTCATCATAGAGGTATACTTGTTGTGAAGGAACCTGAAAGGAAAGGTCCTATTCTTTTCATTCTTGTACCTAGATTTGATGTATAGCTCATAGTAGTGCTCATCCAAATCTTGTGCTTTATACCATTTTTCCCCCACATTTGGAATCCTCGTAGCATCAACAATGATGGAGGTGGAAAATGCAAATGTCACCCCGTTATCACGGAGATTTGCTACAAAAAGCTTGGTCAACTCAGGATGATGTTGAACTCTTCATACTTGTTCACAAAACTCATAACATCCTAGATACCTGAAACAAGAGACAGTCATAAGGGAAGCCTCTAATTCTTTGATGTTTGGTGGTTCCTCTCTCATAATTCTGCCTCCCTTATGTGGTTTTCTTTGATGTTAAGGTTCATCTTCCATGCTTTCACTGCCATTGTTTTCCTCCTCCTCATAATATTTATCCTCTTTAAGCATGTTTTTGAGTTTGAAGCTTTAGAAACCCTAGAGAAGGTAATCAGGAAGTGGGAGTCATGGTTAGTAGGGATAGGGGAAGGGGAGATGAGTTTGTGTGATGTAGGACTGAGATATGTATGATGTGAGAGTGAGAAAAGGGTGTATTTTTTTAATAGGGACTATTTTGTAAGTAGGCGTTTAGGGATTTTGTTTGGGGACTAGGGTATAGGGGATAAGTGTATTTGACAGTAACGAATAGTGAATAGGGATGATATTTGGGGATATGACAATAAGATATGGGAATGCATAGGAAAATGATAAGCAGGGAGGGTTTTTAAACAACCTAGGGTTTGAAAATTTTAATAGCGAACAAACTCAAAAATCTTGAAATGGGTGTTGGGAGGACAACTTAGGGAGTATACTTACTTGTTTGAGGCTCTATGTTGAAAAAGGAGTGATTTGGATGCTTGTTAGGATAGTTTTGATGGTTGCCGGTCCTATGTGCAGCGACGTGTACAGTTGCGCATTTTTTATTGATACAAAATGATATCTAATCAAAACATAGGCATCCCACTGAGTCCAACCCTTTACAATGAGAGAGAAAAAGAAGATATAGACCTAAATTCAACCTCCTCCCATCCTCAGGGGTTGAATTCTTAAGATGACGAACTAATCCATCAAAAGCTGAACAAGAAACTGGAATCTAGGCAACCCTAACAACTTGCCTTTAAAAGGGAGGAAACTGATTCATTTGACTTCAAGAGAACTTTTGATCTAATGAATCTACCCTCCAGTGACTAATATTCATCTTATTTACATGCCTAGTCACCATTTACATCAGTAAAAACATCATCCATGAGAGAAAATCCAAAATTTACAGTCATGGCATAGTAAAGTGAAAATTTAGCAGAAAATTCTCCTATGCGCAGCGTGAGAAGGTTATGCGCAACACTTTTTGCAGGGCCATTTTGGAGGCCTTCCCAATGTCCAAATTGAGCTCATGATAGCTCAATGGAAAGCCTGACCTATATACTTTTTAAATATGCCTTTATTTTTTCATTTGGAGGTGAGTTGACCCCTAAAAAACTGATTCTCCAAAGACTTCTTCTATGCGCAGTGCCATGGTCAAAACAGGGGCAGAAACATGATTTTTTAGGTGTTTTTTGACCTTTTGGTTGACCAGTTTGGCTCCAAAAGCTTAGAAAATGTGCAGGGAGCATGCTTACATCATTAGGAATCCAATGGTGGTCTTATTTTTGCCATTGGATGCTCCTAGGAAAAGTGCATCACTAGTGGCTCTGTGCATAGAGCCAAAATTTCTGTGTCAAAAACTGCTAAATTCTTCAAAAATGCAAAAATTCTTAAAACTTGCTCAAAAGTTGTGGGAGACCACCACCATCAAGTGTCTGGGTCAGCCAAGAAAGCTTCAGCAATTAACCTAAGCCTATCACCCTATTTTTTTCCTTTGAGGGTTTGTTTTAGCCTTGTCTTCATTTGCTTGACTCTTATGTTACAAATCTTGTTCCGGGTCCTGTAATGGTGAGCCATGTGCCTGATTATTTCATTGTCCATGTTGGCCCTTTTTAGTAGCTTCTCCAAATGCAAATTGACCCTGTCAATCCATGTTCCTCTATCCTCTTTAATCTCCTTTTCAAGCCTCTATTTTGTAGTCAAGGTGGTTGGGGTATTTTCCTCTTGCATTACTGATTTGCCTTTGTCATCTTGCCTCTTTGCCTTGAGAATTTCCTTTATGATTATATTTTCATTTGTCGCCTCATCTTGAGCCTTTAAGTCGAGTATCTCAATGCCATGATGAATGTGTGTTTGTTTTGGATCATCATGTTCCATCAAATCAAATTCCCTTTCCTCTTCATCATTGAGGCTTTCCTGCAACATCTTTTCCTTCCCTTTTTGCACCTGCTGCACCTGTTGTGTTGATGAAGAAGGCAAAGCCCCTTCCACCGTTTGTGGAGCAAGCATTTGCCTATAAGCTGATGAAGAAGGAAAGGCCCCTTCCACATCAGGTGGAGTAAACACTTTCCTATCCACTGCAAATAACTTTCTAGCCCCTCTCTGATATGTTTTGTAGGTTTCTGTCTTCTCAACAACTTTAGTCTTTTTAGCCTCTTACTTTTCTTTACTTTGGTACTGTTGGAAGGCCTCTCTGCTTCTTGAGGCACTGGAGGAGGAATCTGAGGACCATTAAAGATGTCATTGGCAATAAATGTATCCCAAGAGATGTTGAGGAGGTTGAGATGATGTAGCACAATAATCTTAATGAAGGAATAGTGATAAATACTATTCATCTGCTGAGGGTATGGCCTTTTCTGTATAATGTAGGCCATCTTCTCAATGTTCCTAAATAAGAAGTACGGGATGTTCAACATTTTCACTCTTGTGAAGTGCATGAGAAGACTAATATGGTAGGTGTATAGTCTGGAAAATCTGCCCTCACATGTAAAATACTTCATAATGATCCTCATCATAGAGGCATACTTGTCGTGAAGGAAACTGAAAGGAAAGGTCCTCTTCTTTTCATTCCTGTACCTGGATTTGATGTATGTCTCATAGTAGTGCTCATCAAAATCTTGTTCTTTATACCATTTTCCCCCCACATTCGGAATCCTTTTAGCATCAACAATGATGGAGGTGGAAACTGCAAATGTCACCCCGGCAAGAGTTACCCCGTTATCACAGAGATTTGCTACAAAAAGCCTGGTAAGCTCAGGATGATGTTGAACTCTTTGTACTTGTTCACAAAACCCATAACATCACAGATACCTGAAACAAGAGACAATCATAGGGGAAGCTTCTAACTCTCTGATGTTTGATGGTTCCTCTCTGTCAATTCTGCCTCCCTTATGTGGTTTTCTCTGATGCTGAGGTTCATCTTCCATGCTTTCACTGCCACTTTTTTCCTCCTCCTCACAATATTTATCCTCTTTATCCATGTTTTTGAGTTTGAAGCTTTAGAAACCCTAGAGAAGGTAATCAGGAAGTGGGAGTTATGGTTAGTAGGGATAGGGGAAGGGGAGATGAGTTTGTGTGATGTAGGAATGAGATATGTATGATGTAGGAATGAGGTATGTATGATGTGAGAGTGAGAAAAGGGGGTATTTTTTAGTAGGGACTATTTTGTAAGTAGGGGTTTAGGGATTTTGTTTGGTGACTAGGGTATAGGGGATAAGTGTATTTGACAGTAGGGAATAGGGAATAGGGATGATATTTAGGGATATGAAAATGATATATGGGAATGAACAGGAAAATGATAAGCAGGGAGGGTTTTTAAACAACCTAGGGTTTGAAAATTTAATAGTGAACAAAATCAAAAATCTTGAAATGAGTGCTAGGAGGACAAATTAGGGAGTATACTTACTCGTTTGAGGCTCTATGTAGCAAAAGGAGTGATTTGGATGCTTGTTAGGATAGTTTTGATGGCTGCTGGCCCTATGTGCAACACCGTGTATAGGTGCAAAACGCCCTGTTGTATGCGCAATGCCGTGCAAAAATACACAGGCGCGCATGCTCTATGTGCAGCGCTGTGGTTGTATGCACATCGCCCCGCTTGCGTGCGCAATGCTCAGTCTCTATGCGCAACGCCCTTGGTTTCTTCGGCCACCAATTCGCTGCAACTCGGTTTTTCTCTTTATCAAATGAGCATGATGAAGTTTAGCTCATCCCTTTGAGGTTTTATAACTGTAATTTTCACTATATTGACCCATGACTTTAATCATTCACCTTTTAAATTTTCTTTCTCATGTTTCTTTCTAATGCTTTTGAGTGGATGATATGCTTTAAGGCTTTGCATTATGGAGTGTATAGCAGGGAATATATGACTTTAAGTAGCTTGGGATATTAGAGACTTTATCATGAAATGACTTTGACAATTACAAATAAATCTTCCATTTTCAACTCAAAAACGATGTTTTTGAGATGAAAAGCTACAAAGAACCAAAGAAAACATCCATATATCAATTTTGATTGAAAGAGACTAAATGAAAATTATAAGGTCTTCCCCACACTTGCTGTTGCCCTTTATTTGGATACAATAATGACCCTAGACCTAGAAAGATGAAACCTTATGACCTAAATGAAAATGAAGCCCTGATTTCATGACTAATTTTGATTGAGATGACAAGAGTGACAAAAGGTTTTAAAATCTCAGCCAACTATTGTTGAAAATAATACTGAGAGGGGGGGTGAATCAGTGTTATCAAACCATTTTCAATTTATGCAGATGAAACTTGCTTATACCTTATAATTTAATATATTCTTCAGATGTGGATCACTAGAACTATTGTAAACAAGAACAACAAAAACATAGAGCAACAGTCACACCAAAGGACACAAGATATAAGGTGGAAATCCAATGTGGGTGAAAACCACCTGCTGTAATATGTCTCTATCTTCTTTCAATTAGAAACTTCTTTTACAATGATTTTGTACTGGTGCACTCTTATACCAACACGTAGGCTTCAACCTGCAGAAGGCTACAACCTTCCCTTTTCTTCCAAGGACCTCGTTTCATAAATTTTCAGACTGGATCCATGAATATCAATCAAACATCAAATAGATCTGAAATCACCCAACTTCCTTGTACAAATACTGAGTCAATAACTTCTCAATACACAACAACCATACACAAATTCAGAACCCTGAACTCAGCAGTAATAAGTAAAGGCAGCTAAAAATATTTCAAGAAAAGTTCGCAACTTCACCAATAGAAACCTGCGGATATCCGCACTTCTGCTGTGTCGAGCCTGCGCACTTCGGCACCTGCTCTGTCTTATCTTCTGCGCACCTCCGCACCTACTGTGTCTTCTGTTCTATGCACCTCCGCACTGCTATGTCTTATGTTCTGCGCACCTCCGCACTTGCGTTATCAACTGGACTGCGCACCTCCGCACCTGATCTATCTTCTGGACTACGCACCTCCGCACCTGCGCCGTATCTTGCCTGCGGACCCTTGGGTATAGACACTTTATTAGTCCTCAACTATATCCCAGACTATCAGATTCATAGATCCGATCATGCGCCAAGGAGATCTCGTCTTATCAGTAGATTCACCTTATAATGCTCAGGATTCTCCTTAATTCAGATCCAGCTATTATTCACCAATCGATCACCAGAATTTTAGATCTTGCTCTTAAGATATTCAACCCATGAGTTCCCAGCCAAATAATCTCCTTTCCTTTTTATACACAAACCCTTACACAAACCATGGACCAAAACCATAGAAACCCAATACAAGGGATCCAAACCAGGGTTCCAAAATTTAGATGAAAAACCACAGACCATAGGTTCAAAAGCGTCGGACTAAATACCATGGACCACCCGTAAGATTTGCCACGTGCGTGCACTTTTCTCTGCATGAAAGTGTGTGAACTGGGGGTCCGCATCTTTTGAATGGTACACTTGCGACCCTGTTCGCAACTTTCGAACTGTGCATCTGCTGAACCTGTTGATGACCGCATCTTTGAGATCAGGAACTTGCGCACCTACCATTTTCTGCCATTCTGAGAGCCTGAACTTGTGATCTGCTACTTGAGTGAATTGCCATTAAGGACAACACTTATGTCATCGAGCCAAACCAGTGCCATAATGCCAACACAAGACAATGCTTCCAAATCCTCATCCTTTCTTGAGAGTGCATCTGCAACAACATTTTGCTTCCCTTTTTTGTAGATGATTTCAAAGTCATAACCCAAAATATTTGTGACCCATTTTTTCTATTCTTCTAAAGATAATATTTTTTTCTAAAAATTATTTAAGGCTATCATGGTCCATTTTCACCTTGAAGTGTCTTTCCATTAGGTAAGGTTGCCATTTCTTAAGTGCATGTAGTATTGCCTATTAGTGTCGGTCTTGAGCCCTCCATCGGTGATCAAAAGCTCTTTGCATGTGCATAGGTAGGTGTCTCATCAGTATCAGTTTTGCATCCCATTAGGCATGCCATAAAACTGATGGAGGAGCTGGTCCTTGTTTCCTTCTTGGCTTTGCTGGATCAGATCATATCATTTAAATGAGCTTGTGTTACACTTGTTTTATTTTTGTCTTGAAATCCCAAGTCTTAGGTCTAGGGTTTTGGTCAAAAATCACTGCAAGGTCATGAGTCAAAGGTCTAATAGTCCCCAGCAAGCTGGAAGGAGGTATGTAAATATGTTCCATTGATATTTTTTCATCAGGTACAGCTCATTTATACCTTGGATTTAAAAACCCTGTTTTTAAACCCAAGGTCATGTGAAATTTGCAAAAAATAAGGAAAATTTTCAAAATTCTTCAAAATGCCGGCAATAACCCTGGTCTCCTCGCCAGAGTCCATCAAATGGTCAACCTGCAAAAAGAACGGAGTTAAAGCACTCAAAAGATCAAATTCAGGACAAAGTGAACTCAAAACAGTGTTAAAAGTGAATGTCAAAGCAAAAACATTAGAAAGTGGTTTTGGTAAGTTAATTTTTTCAAATTTGGGCCTATAAAGAGTAAATTTCCCTCTAAACATGCCTCATTATGCATTTGAGAGCTTGCAAAAACGAGTGAGAGGTCAAAGGAGGCGATTTGCAGCAAGTTGAAGTCATTTTAAGGGGCGCGACCACTCAGGCTCAGTGCGCGACTAGTTGGGTGGGGCGCGACCACTCAGCGACCCCTCTGCAGTGTATTTTTCTCAAGGGCGCGACCACTCAGGCAGGGTGCGACCACTCAGAGCAGGGGCACGACCACTCAAACTATTTTTTACAGAACCACTCCAAATCGACCAAATCACCCTCTTGCTTGCTAAATTGATCGAGCATAGAGTTCTGTACTTTTGCAGGCAGAGGCATCAGTCCAATTTATCCTTCAGTTTGCCCATCCTGCTCCAAAACCATGTCAAACACTGAATCCTATGAGCAAAGTGATGACCGGTCTTCTTCCACAGAAATCGAGGTACAGTAGAGGCCTCGTAAGGGTGGCAAAGGTGGTCATCATAGGAGAGAGGAACCCACCTCTTTGGCAGAATTGCAGGCCTATCCTATGGTAGTGAATGGTTTCCGTTATATGTCGTGTTTTCAGTTCTGTGAGA
>APFE030371095.1:0-17831 GCA_000404065.3 Pinus taeda | reverse complement strand
AAGTGTTGTTGGTTTTCTGGTGTAAACTTCATAGAGTTTGGTGATCTAAGCTTTACTTGAGGTGAAGAAGGGCTTTCTTGCTGGAGGATGATGCTGGGTCAGAACATATGGTTGTAATCCTCTTGCTACTTTTGATCTTAATAAAGCTATTCGAGTTTTCCTCCATATTCTTGTATGTTTGCTTATATATGCATTTGTATGGTTAACACATATCTAGTCCTGTGTTATTTATGAATATAGATCTTTGTTCTTCGATAGTAGTATGTTGCTATGATTCCATAGGTGCTCTTTGAACCTAGTCAGATGAAGAAGAAGTGGTGAAGCTCTATCAGGAAGTAGAGGAATCAAACAGGGAAATCAAGCACAAGACTAAGGTTGGTTTCCTTGGTTCCACTCTTATCTATTTTCATAAAGGAAAACGAAAGTAGACTTTACTTGTTTGTTTCTAAGATAGCTACCAGTCTTAGTGGGAATAGCAGCATCCAAGTGGACACTATTCCCAGTAACACTTGTTGCGTAGTGGGTTCCTCGGGGACATGTGTACGGGGGCCATTACTTGTTTATCTTTCTTGGGCCTCAGTGTTTGTGATGATTTGTGGATTTATGCCACAACCTTGGCGCCTTCTGGAACATCCTCCACCATTGGGGTCTGTGCAGCCTTGCTGATGGTTACCTATTTGATTCCCAAACCATCCTTAGTGGTTGTCATCGTATCTAGGCTGTATTCTGTCACTCGTAAACTTAGCGGCTCAATTATCGTTGGATCTCAATGCTTAGTGTGCTGCTCAAGGGCTCAATTCTCAAATGACCAAGTGTTGTTCACCGGCTAGCCCTTTGTGTTTTATAGCGCCTTTTGAATTTGAATTCGACTGTTCCCCCCAATTTTGGGCCATTAATGCTTTGTTGGCGGCAAATTTTCCCAAATGTTGCCCATAAATCGTGTCTTAAATGCCCGCTGCCTACTCCATTTGGCCTCAACTCGAGCATCCCATCATGAATAGTGACTCCAACAGTCACTTTCTGGCCAATTCGAGTGGCAGTGAAACCCTTCATGTGCAGTTGCAGACCCTATGATGCTCTACTTTTGCGTGCATCCCCAATATCGCACAGTTTTCGAGCAGAATAGTTTATAGTCCCACACTTCCTTTCAATTACCTAGAGCACTAAGAATGTCCTTCCTGTGGCTAGTCAAGTGGTCGCACCACCCATGTGGGGCTTCATCCCATCCTCCACCATGGTTCTTGGATAATCCCCACCTTCCATAGTTGTGGTCAGCCTCACACACTTTACTACTTGCAACGCGCTACCCTAGTCACTACGTTTGGCGATATGGGGTCCAAGCCAAGGCAATAGGTAACTAGTTCACAACGATAATTCTCCAACTTGTCTATATGATCATACGTACCTTGCCTTACCACCCTTAGTTCTTTGATGAGAAATTCTTCCTTTATTTTGTCTTCTAGATTCTTGACCTCCGCGTCCATCAAACCACTTTTCTCCCTTAGCCATACCTAGTCTTTTTCAAGTCTGTGAAGTCTAATGTTTCCTTGTCAGATTTCTTCCTCAAGTCTTATGTGTTTTGTTTCTTGCAGTTGTGTGATTCCTTCGTTCCGGGCTTCACAGACTATCGTATCTACAGGTACTGCTATGTGTGGACTAGGCTTCACATGCTCCATAGGGATTACAGCCCCTGCTTCATATTTCAGCTTCGAAAGTTCTTGCACGGTCAGGGTTTTGCACATGGTCCTATAAGCCCATAGAACCGCTCGTACACGTAGGTCCCAGTTCGTGCATCTCACATGGTGTATGGTTTTCAACACTTCACACACCTTGTCAAAGGCTTCCCCGTGTATAATATTTGGCACTCTTGGTTGTATCATACTTCATTGTTTGCACCCTCATCATGCTCTTTCCTTCTTGTTGTTCTTGTTTTCTATCATGAGGATAGTGTGCGTTTTTGCTGGTTGCATACCATACGCCGGTACCCATTTGGAGAGGTGGGCGTGCAGGTTGTTTCGTCCATCATACCCTACTTCCATCCACCGTTGAGGCTTTCCAAACAGTATAAGAGTCATTATTCTGCATTCGTTCCAGTTATCAAAATTGCTTTGATATGCACCCCACCATCTTGTGAGCATAGCTCACAGTGCCCATTTAAGAGCGTCAAAAAGCTGTTGTTCTGCAGTGCAATGATCTTACCATCATGTTGCAATTGAGTGTGGTTACCTTGGTAACCAGTTCTGCCATCATTCTATTTTGTCATTCGAATCCGATGTGCAGGAGCTTTCATGCTCCCACGAAATCCTGCCATCCATTGTTTGATTCACCCAGTCCTGCTCCCATGTGGTGATTTTGTAGATACAGCCTAGATCGTCATTGCGTACTGACTCTGTGTAGTGCGATCCTTCTGCATGGTCTAAAGGTACCACTAGGCACAGTGACTTTTTCTCAAAAATCATTTTGGGCTTCTTCAGATTTATCACCCCATTCATGTCAATGGCCCAATATATTCCCAATATCGTGGGATAGGGATTGTTGTCATCGACAATCTCTATCACTTCAAAATTTTCAAGCACGCTCACACCTTCAATGTCTACCATTATTCCCTGCAATCTTCCCATCGATAGAATCTTCTGTTGGTTCGCCATTCACAATTGAATAGGGGACCATTGCAATGAGGGGCCTGCCCATGCACTCCCATGTCTGCTTTGGTAGTACATTTGCGTCTAATCCTAAATCCAGAATCACTTGATCCATTTCATATTCCCTGATTTTCACAATCAATCTCATCTCCCTTCCTGTTCCTGTCGTGTGCTTCCCAAGCTTCCAGACTATGCACAGTTCTCCCGACCTAGCACACCTAGTGATGAGTTCCTACAGTCCCTTCACAACCTTGTTGTCACATAGCATCTTCATGCATGTCTCTAGAAAGGTAGTAAGCATTGACGGGCCCATCTCCGGTTCTAGTTTTTCTTTACTACCTCAAGTGGGGGCCTCCGTGAAGCTCTTCTTAGCTTCCATGAATTTCTCCTTTACGCACTCCAAATTGAACTTTTGTCCTTTATAGGAGCCTTGCGAACCCAAGCACTTTCTTCGGGTTTCTTTCTCTTATCATCTCTTGTCATAATAACACTTAGAAGCACAATTTTTACATTCGGGTCCTGTTCACACAGCTCAGACCTCATCATTTGTAGATTTTGAGTCAGGGGAGGCTGGAGTATTCCTTTATTGCGCAACCTCACTATCAGTCTGGGGCAGTCCTCCATCTCATGATCAAACTGGGTACAATATAAACATGATTCCCTCGTCGGATTTGTACAATCGTAGGCATAATGCCCTGGCCCTTCGCAATTGTAACAAATCAGCTATCCACAACCCCTTCCTAGTCCCATTCCACCTCGACCTCATTCGCGCCCCTAAAATCCAGTGCGTGCCATCCCTGTTTTTTGATCGAGGGTTTGTGTTTTGATATGAGCTCTATAGGCAGGACTCTGATCAATCATCAGTTCATAACTTCTACAGGTGCATTCATCATGGCCTTCTGACCTGCAGAAATTACAAAACAACTGCTAGGACATCTGCATATACTTTTTTAATAGGCGACAGTTATCTATAGCATGCTTCCCTCCTATCTGACAAATCACACACCATAATGCAGGTGCCACGCTTGACCCTACTTGTGCCTCTGGTCTCAATGGCATTGGCCCTCCTCCCACTAGGTAGTTTGCAAAGATTGGGCAATGATCCTTGTTATGTCCTTGGCCTTTGCATTTTATGCACCATACCTCCTTGTTGGGCATGGGATCCCCTGCAACATGTTTTTGGGGCTCAAATCCCAAGTTTTGGTCAAGTATATTGTAAGACTCCACGAGTTGTGGGCACAGAGCGTGAAGTCTAGGTTGAATCATAGGGTTGTCTACCCTAAAATATTGTAAGTTAATGTAAAGTTGTGTTGGCCTACCCATAGTCTGCGGACCATGGGATTGTCTAAATAGAGTGAGGCTCTAAATGTAAAGATAGTGAAGGAGAGAGAGAATAGTGAAGGCATGGTTCGAGCTTAGAATGGGATCTAAAGTGTACTGGGTCGTAGTAATAGTAGTAAGAGGCTCTATAGCTGAGTGTGCAAAGGCCTAGTAGATTTCGCAGTTGAGTGCACGGACCCCTACAGATGAGTGCATAGGGCGGGATTGAGTTTGTAATTGGGATTGAAAGCTAATAAAGAAAAGTTTACTCTGTGCATCTATTCTTGAATCAATATTTTGTGGTTATGCATTACTTTTACTCTGTCTACTTACTGCGCGCAGTTGAATAAATACTTGTATGAATGCTTATATATGAAAATAATCTAAGTAATCAACTAATAGTGCATAATTAAGGAAGACTTGGGGAAATAACACGGGTCACGCTTCAGCGAGAACTGCGTGAAGATAGTATCACAGGGTGCGGGGTGCCCACTAGTGTGCATAGCACAATAAGTGCGAAGGTTGGACCGCATACCAATTCCATCATATCAGACATCCCCAAGGTGCGGAAACCTGATTCTAGCACCCTCCCATACTACTTCGGGTGAGATCTCAATCCGCACTCTGTGGAATGTTGCTGAAAGGGCTAGTAGTACCGGGATTTGCTTAGCTAAATCATTTCTGAACCTGGGTCAGGCCCCACTAAGCCAATACTCCTCGCACGCTTCTAAGCGAGTTGTCCTATCCTGTTTCAAACTCTACATTTCTAGACACAAATTTTTCAGTCGCGCATGGATTTGTTGGACTCCTAGGTCAAGATCTTATATTAGGGTCTCATGCAGTCTCATTGCAATCTCCAAAGCTTCGGCCTAGGTGGATAACTTCTAATGCGACAACGCCATCCTTATATGTGGTGTTAGTGATGCTACAAACCATGTGCGGTGCTTCCCATCTGTTAAGGTCATGCTAGATTCGCAAATCATTCCCTTCAGTCTCTGATCCAGTTCCCAGGGAGTCTCGCCTGGAAGCATCATGATTTTCTTAAACCCGATAATCCACTATGTCTCCAACTTTATCCTGCTAAATTCCCTATTCAGCATAGCTTGGATATTCGCAACCCCTGTGTTTGGATTTTCGTTGGAATGATTAATGTACCATGTCAGTGTGTGATCCTGCAATGCGCTTACCATCGTTGCCTTCTTTATATTGTCATCCACGACTCCTTGTGCTTCCCATACAGCTTTTATCATGAACCAAAATTGGTCTGGATCTTCGTTCCCTACTCTTTTGAACACCAACAATTTTATTGCGCTCACCATATTGAACTGTGGTGGTAATAGAGATGGGTGTGAAGATGGTGAGACTGGTGGTGGTGTAGGTGAAGGTGTTATGTGTGGAATTCACTGCCTTATTAGACTGATCGCACTTCTTGGTAAAACTTTCATGAGCTCTTCCTTGCTTTTTCGTTGAGGTGAAATCAAGGGGATATTCTCTATATCTATGCTACCTGTTAGTGTCAGTCTTTGAATCCTTCCTCCAGTGATCAAATATACTCTTACAAAGTGGTTTTGGGATGTTACAGTCAAATTTTGTCATTCCAGTAAGTTTTCAAGTAAAATTTGGTCACTAGGTATTAGGTCTAGGATTTGTTTTCACTCCCTTCAAAGTTGTCCAAATGTCGGTCCATGTCACCATTCAACTGAGTGTACCGTCATTCAAAGGGTTTTCATCATCATTTCAGGTTTCAATGGGTCATTTTACACCTTGTTCGTGCTTCAGTTGTGCCTAGGTAAGATTCATTTCCCTCTCCTAGGGTTTTGGAGGTAGTTTATCTTAGATGGTCAAATCATAAACAAAACTTATGTCCTGATGTTCATACACCTTCCCCTATCCTTAATGTACCTTAAACACTTCCCATCACTAATATCCCTCAAATTCCCCAATTTGCCACAGACCCTAGTTTCTTGCTACAATTTGACAATTTTCTAGGCTAGGCCTGTGTTTTTCCCTTTTGGACCCCTTCCCCTCACTCAATATTTTAAATTCTACTTTCCTCTATTTCCTAACATCCCTCCCTACTTCCCAAAAATTTCTCAAGAATTTAGAAGCCCCTTATCCCCTTCATTTCACTTCATTTTGACAAATCCCTTGTTCCACACATCGGGGTAGGCTTTACTCAAATGATGTTTCTGAGCAAGAAAAAATGAATTTTACAAAAGTGACAAAGTTTTTTTTGTCCATAATAGCCCAAGGAATAAAAACCTCCTTCACTTTTTACACAGGTGTCATGGTTTTAGATAAATGTCAAAAATATAGTTGCCTTAGGAGAGTTGCTGCACCTCTGGAGTGACCTTAGGAAAATCAATATTTCTCCTAGCTGGGTTGGCCAAATGACTTGCTTGATGAGTGAAATGATATCTAGACAAAGAGTTTCTTCCAATGATCTATCACAAGATCAATTTATAGTTGAGGAATACCTTCAAAAGTTGACTCCAACAACACTTTGCATTTAGGTAGCCTCATTTTTCACATTTTGACCAGTCTTGGGATATTTGACTTTTGGCAAGACAAATGAATTCCAAATTGAAAACTTCAAGTTGTGTTGGAAAGCAGACTCAATAAAATTTCCAACAAACTATCACGTGCCCAATTTGGACACCATGAAGGCCTCCAAAAGTGTCCTGTAAACATAGCTATGCACCTGTCAGCTGGCGCTACGCATAGAATTGGTGCTACGCATCTGACGCAGGTTTTACACTAAGTTTTGTTCGGGCGCTATGCATAGAAAGTGCGCTACGGACCTGGGTGAGTTTGCTATGCACCTGGCAGTTGGGCTACAAATCGTTGCAAATTTCACCATTTTTCTTCAAAACTTCAATTTATCCCTCTGAACAAGTAAGTACATGAATCCTATCTTGTGTGTTAGGGTTTGTTTACTAAGATTGGTGTTTTGTGTTCTTCAAACTGAAACCATAGCTTCTAGGGTGAAACCCTAGTTTTCTTCATTACACTAGTGGTTGTATACCCTATCCCCTTAATCCCATTCCCCTCATACATTTTCCCCTTGATCCCATTCTCCACATATAATTTCCCAAAGTCTACACTCCCCAAACCCTATTCTCATCACTAAAACCCTACCCACTCTCCCAAAATATACACTACTTCCCTAAAACAATACTCATACCTAAGATATGCTCAGCATACATTTTCACACACACTATGCCCATTTCATTCCTTCACCTTATTTCCACACTATTATCCATAAAACATCCATATACAACCACATTTTTCAAAACCAAAGGAAAACAATGGAAAGAGACACTGAATATGACTATGAGGAAGAGACACTCAATGATAGTTCCATGGAGAGAAATAAGGATCAAAGCAAAGGCAAAGAGAATATGCATGAGGATGATATATATTATGAACAAGAAAGAGAACAAATAGTTGGAGGATAATCAAAGCCTAATGGAGCTAGAAATGTTGAAACTGAAGAGGCAAACGACAAAGAGGACCATGTCACTTTGACTTCCATTGAACAAGAGATAGAGAATGAAAAGGAGTCTTGGTTGGATAATATGAACATGCACTTGGAGAGGTTTCTTGAGAAGGCAAACAAAGAGAAGAAAATTCTTTGTCACTTAGCCACCACTACTTGGCCCGAAACAAAATTTGCAAAACAAGGGTGAAGAGGTTAAAGGCCAAACTAAAGAAAGCTTTGAGGAGACAAAAGGATAAATATAAGCTCAATATCTTGGATAAAGCATCATTTTCCTAGAAAATCACCTAACAAGGATCACTCATGCCAAATTCCAAGAAATTTGGAGCAAATTTTGTCATTTTTGAAAATTTTAATGCAAAAAACAGGTTTTTTCAGCAGGTGCGTGGTGCCACCAGCTATGCTTTTGATGGGGGCTTCCATTTGAAAAAAAAAATACATTTTTGGAATCATCATGAAAATTTATGCATGATTAGAAATGGCTGAGAAGTTTTGACAAGATTTGGACCTCCAAAAGGGCCAAAAACACCCAAACAATGCCCTCTCTGCCACTTTTTTGCCACACAGGAAGCAGTATTGGAAGATTGCATTTTTGAAGGGGAAAATGGACTCCAAATAAAAAAATTCATGTTGCCCCAGAAATTAGACTCACCAATATTTCTAATGAGCTATTCTGCACCTGATTTGGACTTCGTAAAGCATTCCAAAAATGGCCTAGAAAAAGCGCTACGCATAGGAGAAAAATTTGCCAGTTTTGCCTGTTTGTTCAGAATTTCACCCAGTTTGCTGTCAATTTGATTTTTTTTTCTCTCTTGGTAATTTAATGATGTAAAATGATGTAAATCTATGTACTATGATGTAAAATATGATGAAAAATTACTTGAGGAGGTAGATACATCAGTTAGAGTTGGTTTGAAAATGAATGAATCAGTTTCCATAGTTTTAGAGGCAAGTTGTTCCATTGCCTATTTTTCAGTTCCTAGTTTATATCTTCTTGAAAGAACTCCTTGACACATGGATTTGACCTCTGATGGCTAGCATAGGTGGTTTGATTCCTATATCATGTACTTAGTCATTTGTAAAGGTTAGACTCTTGTGGATGCATTGAGCTACTTTGTCCATCACTTTTGTAGTTTGCCAAGGAAATAAACCGAGGTTTTGCAGCATTTTGTGGGATTCTTGTGGTAATGTGAATTAGCATAGTTTCCTTCTTCGTTATTTAGTTGATCTTATTTTTATGTGTGTCATCATCTCTCTTATTCTGCATAACTAAATGAATCAAGTGTAAAGGTAGAATTCATTGATGTTTCAGTGCTCTGCCTTGGGGTTTATTTACTTTTACATGTTTTCTGCTATTTTAAGAGGACTCATGACACTTGCATGCCCTCTTCAGCTCCTTGCCAATCCTTAGACACATCATTACACTCATTTCAAAGTGATAAAACACTTGCCTACCTCACCCCATAGAAAACTCTGCAAATCTGTGTTGATTTCTCGGACCCAAAGCTGCCTTCCCCATCTGATCCAGCAACCAACCATTAAATCAATAAAATTCCTTTGAGTAAACATACTTAGCCTAAAATTAGTATTCATATAAATCATCTTAAGCCTTACTTGCCATATTTTTATTGAGATTGACAAGGAGAGAGCCCTCTCCCGACCTGGTAATGCTAGCTACCAGGTTAAGCGTGGTTTGATGTTACCCTAGACTTGCCTTTCTCAGCCTGAGGTAGATTTAGGCTATAACAATACCTTCATTTCTATAGATCCTCCCACTCTGCGTAGCCCCAAACATCAATTTATTCGCATAACCCACTTTTCACACAATAGCATTTTAATCCAAGTGTTCAAATATTTAATGTACTTACCTCGCAGTCCTTTGAAGAAGCGTCATTTTGCCTCGCTGTAACTGAATGAAGTATCTACCGTGAACTGAGTGATAAATCCTCCTATAATTTGGTCAAGCAAATGGTCCACACCACATGCAATCTTATATCTGATGCTTCTAGTCTGTGCACCAACTCTAGAGTCCATACAATCGGTTTGTCGAGCCTACACCTTCCTTAACTGTCTACTAGATTCGCGATCCTCTTGCACAACTCAAAGGGGAAGGATGCAAAGAAAATTTTATGGATTTCCCTATATAAATAGTGCTCTAACCCCTTTTCCTTTGATACTCATGGATTCATGCTTTCCTACGCCGCGAACTCATGAATCTTTCTGTCCAACCACCCTTCAATTTCTTTCTTCATTGGATTCCAGTGACATGACATCATGCATCCCTTATGTAGATCATGGTCGCGGCAATGGAACCATTTTTTAGCTTTTTGGGGTCTAATCGAGGTTCAGAGGTGATTTAGCCAAATAAATCCCAGTACTACTAGCCCTTTCGGTAATAGTCTGCAGAGCGTGAACTGAGGTCTCACCCGAAGTAGTATGGGAGGGTGCTAAAACCAAGTTTCCACACCATGGAGATGTCTAATGAGCTCAAGTGGTCCACGGTTCGACCCTGCACATGTCGCTATGCACACTTACTCATTACTCATATCCTAAGATGCTGTCATTGCGCAGCCTACTCGGGGCCCGAACATTGTTATTACCCATGTCCTTACTAATAGTCCACCATTAATTGATTAACTTAGCTTACTTTCATGTGTAAAGTATACTTAGCAATATAAATCATTCATACAAGTGCGCACGGTAAATAAATAGTATATTTGCAATTGATATCAAACATGTAATAACTCAATAACAAATACACAGAATTTGGATAAAACTTCTTTTATTATTCTCTTCTCCAGTTACAGACTCGACTCTGCCCTATGCACTCAGCTGTATGGGTCCACGCACTCAGTTGTGGACGACTAGGTCTCTTCACACTCAGCTGTAGAGCCTTCTCCTACTCTATGACCCAAAGACACACTTAGATACTTACTACTCAATCCCTTGGACTTGTTCCTATTCCAGACATGGTTCCCTCTTACACTTAGAGCCTCGCTCTATTTATACAATGCCATGGTCTGTGGACCATGGGTGGGCCAACTTTACATTACAAGCTAGGGCGGACAACCCTAACATACCTCCGTGTCCATAATTCGCGGGGCTTTACAACATCATTTGGTCAAAACATGGGCTTTGAGCCCCAAAACATGCTTCATGGGGGGGGGTGGGATTCCATGTTGAATAGTTGAATGTCCAACTTAGGTAATACCTAGGGTGGTCCAAGCCCTTGCTGCCCTATTGAACTAGGGTGGTCCAAGCCCTCGCCACCCTCTTATGTGAGTACTTCTCCCAGCACTATACACGACACATCAACATGGAAATGAAACTCCACATCCAATTTTGGGAAGACCAGGATGGGAGAGAAGGCCAATTTCCCCTTTAGGACATCCAAGCTTTTCATGCAATCATCATTCCAGCCGAATGTGACATCTTTTTTCAATATTTTCTCCATCGGCGCAGTGATTTGGGCATAGCTTTTGATTAAATTCCTATATTATCATGTGTCTCCCAAGGTAGCACGCAATTTTTTAACACTTTTCGGTGCTTCCAAATTTAGAATTAATACAATCTTTGTAGGGTCCACCATCAGCCCCTGTTTGTAGACCACGTGTTCCAACAAGTTTCCAAAGGGAATGAGGAATGTGTACTTCTTAAGGTTTAGCATAATCTGGTGTCATCGGTCAGTATCCAACATCAAGCGTAAGCTTGCTACATGGTTTTAACTAATCCGAAGACAATCCAATCATCCAGATAGACCTCCAAGAACTTGTGGATGTATTCTTTGAATGGGGCAACAACAATGTGCAAAAAGATGGCTAGCATGTTCTTTAATCCAAACAGCATAACGGTGTATTGAAAGCAGCCCCATTCTGTTGTGAAGGTCATATTGCTCCTGTCTTCTAGTGCGATTTTGATCTGGTGGTATCGTGAGAACCCATCCGTGAACAAGTATGCTTTTTGTCCACCAACGTTTTCCAATACTTCATCTGTGAGCATTTTCGGGAATGGGTAATTTACACAGGCATCATTCAGCTTCCTGAGTTCCACACATATTCTTATTTCACCCTTCTTCTTTTTCTCCTGTACTACCATAGGGCTCACCCAGTCAGATTCTTCCACTAGCTCAATAATTCTGGATGCGAGCATTTTGTCTAATTATACGCAGGCCTTTTCCTTGTACTTCGGATTCAAGTGGTAAGGCCTCTGCTTGAAGGACTTTGTGTTTGGTATTGATCTTCATCACCCCTAAGTCACCAATGATCCCTTTCAAATCCATAATTTTGGTCGAGAATAAGTCTTGGTATTCATGGAGTAACTCAACGACCTTATCCACCATCGAATCATCTCAATGGTCACCGAGCATTGCATACTTTGGTTCCGCCTCCATCCCAATGTTTACCTGCTTCATTTTTAGAAGCGCGGTGATGTTGGGATCCTCAATCAATGTTCCTCGAACCTCGCGACAACCTTTAGTTTCAGGAATTTTAATATTCCATGGGTCCTCATCATCCTCCTCAATATTTATATTGTAACACTCCAATGCGTAGCTCAACTGTGTCGCCCATTCCAGATGAAGCACTTCCATTGGCTACTGTGGTATTTTGAAGATAGTTGCTTTTACTGCTTGTAGCGCATCATCAACAGTATTCCACCAACGATCTTCAAACGTGAAGGTTAATAGGAATCCTTTAGAGGAGAAAAGTTGAATGTCCAACTTAGGTAAGACCTTAGAGGGAGCTATAAAATCCCTGTCATAATGGAAAACCTTCGCACTTTGTACAATTGTAGACAAAATCGATATATATGATTTGGGTAATATCATTTGTCTCCATGTATAGTGGGTTCGGAAGATGATCCTCTCCAGAGGGAGTTGTTTTTTTTAAAAGGCCATCATTGGAAAAAAAACAGGTTGATGTAATGAAGAAGTTGCCATCCAGACATAGGAAGCTTGAGAAAATCCTGGTAGACTCCCTGATATTTCACCTCAAAATGATAGGACCATGAAAGGATCCTCTCTTGCATTATTGACTTATGATGGCTATAAATCACATTTGAAGCTCCCTTAGGAATTTGAGGAAAATGAATAAGAGACTAATGATTACAAATTTAGTCTCAAAGAGCTTGTTGACCTTTCCCAACAAACAACATCCCTGTTTATGAAAGAGCGGTGCCTAAATTATGACATGTTTGATTGCATCAAATTATTATCTACAAGGAGGATGGATCTCATTATGAGCAGGCTGCTAGATATAAACTTTGAAAAGGCAAGCTTAGGCTTGTGGTCCCCTAAGAGGGAGTAATAATATCAAATATTTTATCCATCAAGATATGTAAATAGCAAAGGATTACTGAGTACTACGAAGATCTTTGTTGTATACACATCTTTAGAAAAGGACTCGACAATTAATGCAAAGTTAGTTTCAGCAACCCATGAGATGGGAGCCCCATCAACTGAAACCAAATCTTAACTTATAACAAACAACAAAAAAAAGGCTTGGGTATGGTGGCACTAATGTAGTATCACAATCATGATTATCAAGGTAATCACGAGACAAAATAAATGTCTTGTTCGAGAAGGAATGAGTTGGGAATATGGAACAAGAAGTGAATATAAATAGGTGTAGTTCACTTACCTATCAGAAATATGGGACAAGAACTAAACAACATAATACATAGTTCTCTCCTTTATTTTGCCATACTATTTCCAGTTTCATGTGTTGGGCTTCCCTTTCCTCTCAGCAACTTTATATGTGCTCACATCAGTTGACGGTTGAGACAGATCACCATCTTCCCCTGGCAGAAATGATTTGTAGAATTTGCTCCTTGCATGAGGTAGAGACTAGGGAGAACTTTATGTTTAAATCTCCTATATAAACGAGATAAGAGGGAGGTTTGATTTCATCTACAGGACCCTGGACAAAATTTTATCAACATTCTTCAAGCACTTCAATCAGCAATGCCTAGCCCATACCAACAAGGGTCTATATTGTTCCACGTCAAGGGTACCTATGAGAAACAAAGATTCTCAGAAGCATCACCACTGTAGAACTCCTACTCATAGAGGAATTACCAGTTTCTCCCCATCTAGGAGTTCTTCAACACTATATGTGAGGAGTAGTTCTACTTCTTCCACCTCTACTTCAACCAATAGTCAAGAGCAGTTTGATGTCAACCATGATTAATCACCACAACCCTATTAGCCTATGCATCATTCTAGCTTAAATTATTTGGCAGACACGTGGTGTTAATTTCCATACCATTAAGTTGGATGATTAGAAGGAATGTCTAACTCCTCCAGTGGTAGTGGCACCTTAGTTCAGGCAACGTTTCTTTTACTTCCCCTTATTCACTTTCTAGGGTTTTCCTTCTCGAGACAACACTCTTGTACATCAATGTTTATCTCATTTGATATTGCTCTTGTACTCATTTTTCATTTCATTTTAAAAGGGATTTTGTTTTAACCTCCTATATTTTGTTTAGCTACATTTTTTGGTTGTCACTAATTCCTTAGGTCATATTAAGTTACAAATCTGATCAAATTTTGACCAGATCTATCCTGCTCATATGAACTATACAGACACATGTATGGATTTGTCTATATAAAAGTATGGATATGAACAATATTGTCTGCATGATTGTAGAAATCTATATTATGTTATCCATGCAGAAGGCAAAGACTAGGGGATCCTATAGTTCATTGGAATCAAATGAAAAATTCCATGTAAACATAAAGAATAGCTATCTTGATTGTTGTTTGATGTATATGAGACAATGTGTTTACATTCCAAGTTATGAATCACAATGTTTAAACTTTAAACTGGACTTTCCAAGTGACTACTGATACGATTGCATGTACCTAGATGCAGGCTACCCGCAACATGGATTGGTCATGACTTCATGCAAATTCATATCCATACATTGGTTGGAAAATTCGACCTACTAGCTTGGGCATTGATGCCCCATGGGAGATGTGGGCAGTAGAGGTAAAGTATGCATGGAGGACAAAGTGGATCTTCTTGGAATTCTTGTGTTTTGTACACATTCTATGCCATTTTCTTTGTGCCCAATAGATATGTTGTCTAAAACTTGTAGAAGGAAAATACCAGAGGATCCTATAGTTCATTGGAATCAAATGACAAAGTCCATGTAAACACAAAGAATAGTTATCTTGATTGCAGTTTGATATATATGAGACAATGTGTTTACATTCCAAGTTATGAATCACAATGTTTAAACTTTAAATTGGACTTCCCAAGTGACTACTTATCGGGTTGCATGTACCTAGATGCAAGCTACCTTCAACATGGATTAATCATGAAGACTTCATGCAAATTGATATCTAGACACTAGTTGGAAAATGCCACCTACTAGCTTGGGCATTGATGTCCAATGGGAGATGTGGAAAGTAGAGGTAAAGTTGACATGGAGGAAAAAGTGGATAGCTTGCCAATTCTGATGGATCTTATATAAATGGACTCAATAATGAATGCAAAATCAGTTTAAGCAACCCATGAGATGGGAGCCCTATCAACTGAAACCAGATCATAACTTATAATAGATATTTGTAAGAAGGCTTGGGTATGGTGGCACTAATGCAGTATCACAGTCACGATTATCAGGGTAATCATGAGACATAATAAATTTCTTTCTCGAGTAGGAATGAGTTGGGAATATGGAACAAGAAGTGAATAGAAACAGGTGTAGTTATCTCCTTTGTACATTTTTAATCACTTATTTGTCAGAAATATGGGACAAGAACTGAACAATAGAAGGCACAATTCTCTCCCTTGTTTGGCCATACTATCTCCAGTTCCATCTGTTGGGCTTCCCTTTCCTATCGATC
The DNA here is from genome assembly GCA_000404065.3 of Pinus taeda. Taxonomy (NCBI): domain Eukaryota; kingdom Viridiplantae; phylum Streptophyta; class Pinopsida; order Pinales; family Pinaceae; genus Pinus; species Pinus taeda. Next base: position 2,524 of record APFE030371095.1, on the reverse strand, counting down.
GCCTCAGATGTGCTCACATAAATTGAGGGTTGAGACAGATCACCATCTTCCCCTAGTATAAATGACTTGCAGACTTTTCTCATTGCCTGAGGTAGATACTAAGGAGCACTTTATGTTTAAATCTCCTATCTAAATGAGATAAGAGGGAGTTTTTATTGCATCTATAGGGACTTGGGCATAATTTTATCAACATTTTTCAAACATTTCAATCAACAATGCCTTTCCTTGAAAATTAGAGATACATTTTCTCTTAGATTGTTCCTATTTTAGAGAAATTCTAGAGCAGCTACCCACAACGCCTCCTCTTTTCATCAGATCCAAGACAATGGGGGATTGAAATTTTTCATGACACTTGGTTAGACAATGCAAGGACCATCCAGCATTTCTCCTTAGCCCACACCACCAAGGATGTTGATTGTGCCACCAAGGCTCAAAATGATCTCAAACTACTTCTTATGTTCACACTGAACCTGTGCAGAAGTTCATGTCTGAGATATAATTCTCAATAGTGAGATTTGTAGTACCTCAAAAAGTATCAAGTAAAGCACCATTAATGGTAGCAATGAGTAGAAAAGATCTTGGAAAAATGCTTCTTGACCGACAAATATGGTTAATATGATTGATTGGCCATCATAGATCACAAATCATCGAAGTTCAAAAATTATTTTTGACAATTTGTTTCTTTTGGAAATTTCCTAAAGATTTCATTGTACCATGTAATTATTACATGTAACCCCTCTAAATCAAATGGTGTTTAAGTTTAAGAGAGACACATCACATATAGTTAAGTGATATACTTTTGTAAAATTATCCCTATACAGATGAAATGTAAGGGATACAATGCTTGGTTAAACTCCCTCACTATGTATTTCTTTCCTTGGTAGGTTGCTCGACAGAATTTAGAAGTGAGATTCAAAAATATTAGTCCACTGTCTCAATATAAATTCCTAATTATTTTATGTAAATTCTCCATGGACTCTTTGTAGTCACATTGAAGTTTCTTCACATTTTTCTCTATATTTTTCATAAACTCTTTGCAGTTATATTGAAGTTTCTCTAAATAAAATTGCTAAAACATTGATGATGGAGTTTTAGTGATTTAAAATTTCCAAATGCATTTGATTTATGTTTTTTCTTGAAGCCCAACTATATTGAAAGTTGGAAAAAATGGTAAAGCACAAAATCACTAAATCTTGTGTGCATTTTCATCATTGTTTGTAGCACCATGTTTGCCTCAGTGGTGTTTTATTACCAATTTTGTTGGGTGTTTTGTATTGGTTTATTTTTAGCAATTTTTATGGGTGTTTTGTCCTTGCTTATTTTTAGCAATTTCTTCGAGTATTTTGATTAATTTGCAAAGAGAAATATCATAGACTGGAAGTTGGCAACTGTATTAATACTTGCATGAAGCATTGGGCCTATCTCAAGTTTCAATTGTTGGCTAGGATCCCTTCACTCAAATTTTGATGTTTCCTCCCTTTGTCGGATGGCACTATGAACAGGTAAGAATAAATTTATCTCAACAATAAAGAGAAAATGTATTGTTAGTATCTATTCTTTAGTTACAACTTTTATTGAAACTTGCAATATGTTTTGAATTTGAACTTTGAGTTAAATCAATAATTGCACATAAATGGTAAATGGTAGGGTTTTTGTACAAAGAAATTTCAAGTTGTTTGTGATAATTTCATTGGAATATAATGCTATCAAAATTGTAATTCCCCATGTAGAATGTGTGCTAAGGAGAAAAGTGACAAAAGATAAATTACAAGTAATAATGGTAATCTTAGTTTCCCTATGAGATGAGTTGAATGTGAAGAGTTTTGGGGGGTGAGATATGTTTCTTACATCTGTGGAAGTGTTAATCAAAGGAGAAGTAGCACTATATATAAAACATAGTGAAAATGATCTTATTTTCTAATGAAAGAGACAATAATATCTCCAAACCAAGAGATTGTTATTGATATTCTTCTAAACATGAAAAAGCATGTCCTTGATGTGTATTGCCTCCTTATATGTCAATGGTGGCTTGGAAGAGATGCCTTCAGCTTCCTCCTCCACTTGTACTATTGCTTCTATTGTGACCTTGAGTTTCTGTCTATGATGATGATGAGTATCTCTTATCATGATGTATATGCTTTTCTCTTTGACAAATACCTCATATATTTCCAAATGTAGATCACTGAAACTATGAACCTCATCTCTCCACAACTCTTGGCACAAGTTAGTAGCCTGCACCACCGCCACCCTCCCCCAAGGCACCAATATGTGATCATTGAGCTCTTTCCTTTACCTCAAATGTTAGGAGAGTCGTGATCAATTTCCTCCAACTTCCTTCAAGAAATTCTCAAGCATGTTCTCGCAGACACATACTCTACAATAATTTTGTGTGTGTATGTTATGTGCAACTTTAGTAAAAGGAAGACTTAAGAAAAGATTAATAACAAGCTAATACATTCCTTCCAAGCAAGCTTAGATAAGAAAACCTCTAAGATAGGAGGGAATGCATTTTTCAAGAACTAAG
>APFE030371094.1:0-20651 GCA_000404065.3 Pinus taeda | reverse complement strand
GTTTGTTAGTCCAAATGGTAAAACTACAAACACATAATGTCCATAACGCGTCCTGAAAGTAGTTTTTCTAATATCTCCCTCTTTTATTCTGATCTGATGATAGCCAGAGCAGAGATCAATATTTGAGAATACAGTTGCACCTTTCACCTATTCAAAGAGATCATCTATACGGGGAAGGGGGGATTTGTTTTTAATGGTCAGCTTGTTTAGCTGGCGGTAACCCATGCACATTCGGAAGTTTCGTCTTTCTTTTTAACAAATAATACCGGAGATCCCCAAGGAGACACACTGGGATGGATATACTTCTTATCAAGCAACTCTTGGAGTTTCATTTTTAATTCTGTTAGCTCAGGTATGCTCATTCGGTAAGCTACGTAGGAAAATGGAGCAACTCCTTGAATCAACTCAATAGTAAAATCTATGTCTCTTTTTGGCAGTAGGCCCAGTATTTCTTCAAGAAATACATCTGGAAAATTTTGTATCATAGGTATGTTCTCTAGTGATACAGATTTATCTTTAGGGTCAGCATAACCTACTTGTATTGCATAAACTTGACAACCTTTTTCTGATGCATTTAGCTAATTGGGAGGTTGTTAAAGCCTTAATTGCAGAGGTTTCTGAACACCTTGAATTTCCTGTCCCTCTCCTACTTCATCTCGGCAGCTAATAGCTTTTGTTTTACAATTTATTAGGGACCAATGCTTTTCTAACCAGTCCATCCCTATCAGAATATCGTATGACCCAAGGGGTAACACATTCAAATCAGCGATGATAGGTCGACCATCTAATTTTAAAGGGTAGCTACTTACTTTAGACAAAACTCTTCTTTTTGCCCCTGTGCCTAGCTATATTAACCATGGGCTTTTAAATTTAACAGCTTGTAATTTACATCATTCCACTACCCTGGGACTAATGTAACTTAATGTAGCCCAGGGATCTATTAAAATAGAGTAGGTCTGGTAAAAAATAGTACCTTCAATTTCAACTATAGTTGGTTGAAACTTTGTTTGATGATCTTCAAGAGCTGCGTTGATCTTGGGGATGCTTCTTGCCACTTCTCCCACAGTGGATGCCTCCTGAATTTGCAAGATCTGATCTGATCCCCTACGTTGAGGGCATTTTTTGACATAATGTGGGCCTCTGCATCCCCAAAACTGTCAATGTGCCCTGTTAATTAATTTTGCTTCATTTTTGTCGGTTTGTTCATTTTTTGTAGTTTCTCCTAGCACTTAAAATCTGGGCTTATTCACATTTCGATTACCTTGACCTTTATATAATCCTTTGTTTCTGGTGCTCTTATTTCCCTTGTGGCTGGGAATAAACTTATTTCCCTTCTTTTCTGCCCACCTTTTACTTTTATCTCCTTTTCATTTATTTTGCTGATAACAATTTCGTGCTTTCCGAATGACTTCGTCCATGGTTTTTCGGTTGTCAAATTCTAGCCGTTCTTTCATGAACAACGGAAGACTGCTGAAAAACTGTTGTACTTTGGCTTTTTCTTCACAAATATAAGGAACATATCGCAATAATGATGTAAATTTTGTTAGAAATTCATCCACGGTCATTTGGCCCAAGCAGAGATCATGGAACTCTTTTGCTTTCTCATCATAAAATCTCTCGGTTAAATATTTTTCTTTAAATAATTTATGGAATTTCTCCCAAGTTATGTTTTTCTCATTGACCCCATGGACTTTTTTACTTCCTCGCACCACAATGTAGCTTTCCCTTGAAGCTGGAAAATGGCCAGATGGGACTTCAAATTGTAATCATAGTCGTACAACTAAAAATACTTGTTCATATTAATTAACCATGCTTTCGCAGCCCCTTCTTGCTCTCGATCAAAGAGAGGAGGCTTGATTTTACGAAACTCCCCTTGGAGTTCAATTTTCTATTTCTTCTACATCTTGTGATCAGATGTGTTTCCTGATTCTTCCTCTTGGTTTTCTTGTCCTCCTTCTATTTCCATATTTTCAATTTGGAACTCTTGGCCCCCAATCATGTGGCCATGCTCCGGACTGGGGACTAGTGGCCGATTATTTTGTCTATCCGACAGGATTTTTAGAATTTTTTTCTTGTTCTTGCATCAATATTTCGTTGTCTACCCAGAGTTAGGCCATCTCACCTTTTAATTCTTAGACAATTGTTTGAATGTTTGCGTTGGGATTTTGCATATCATCACCCAACTGTACCCAAACCTCAGCATTGCCTTCCTGAAATGATGTTGGTCCTATTCCTAATATGGAACAACGTTGTAGATTCCCAGCTCACCTCATGCTGACTGTTTGTAGTCCCCTACGTGCACATCACTAATTTTGTTATTCCTTATTCCAGAGGCCTTAGTTTTGGAACCTATGTGCTCTGATACCATATGTAACACATCCATCTATTAAATATATATTCATATTATATATATAATATATATATATATATATATATAATAATATAAATTCTATATATAACTCACCCCAGAAATACACATTTATGTTAAAAGAAACATTGTCATTATTAAAACTACTATGAATTGTTGTGTGTGGAGCATGATTGTTCAAAGGTCTTTGTTTCAGCCAGATGTATACCCCAGGAAGTTTGTACACCCCTCCACGCGAGGGGGTGTGGGGGGGACTTGTCCCCCCCGCGGGGTCCGGGGCTCCGGGGGCAGCACCCCTGAAGCTAAAAACAGATGTAAAATTGCCTTGTAAAAGTATAGTAATTTCTAGTCAATCTAGGCTGTTCATTAGGCAGATGATCTAATGGTAGCACTTATGTTTAGTTTAGGGTTTTTTCCCTAGAAGGCAACCCCTCTCTTCATATGAGGGCATTGTATTTGAGGCTGTGTAATAGATGTGTATTCTGTGAGCGAGAAACAGAGAGGTGAGACTATGAAAGAAAACAAAGGATGTTATAGCGGATCTGATGTAGGTTGTGTCTCTTCATTTTGCTGGGTAATAGAAAGGAAGGACTAGCTGTCTGAGGTGGACATAGCCCAAACTGGGTGAACCACGTATATCTGTGTCTCTCTTGTTTTATGCATTTTCTGTGTTTATATTTCTGCAATATTTTATGTGTTCCATTGCTCCATAATATATAATTTTCCAACATGAATTATTTATAAGCACCAATGACGAGCTCTATTGCCAGATTCATATGAAAATAAAGGATTGGATTTTACATACTATGAATAATTTATTTGATGATTATGGCAGGATCTGGTTGTATGTGGCATTAATTTCAATATTTACACAATCCTGTGTATTTAAACGTTTTGGTACATTTATGGCCTATGCACTAAATGAAAACAGGCCATAGCCTCGATTCTCACCATAGGAGCGCATGAGCAATTACTGCTCTGGCTGGCTGGGTCTTGGTGGCTGCCTGAAGGTCACCCATCTATCCATATCCAAACTTTAACCTCGGGATCAGGCTCCTCCATTGATTGTTCACCATGGATTGTTGGATCGAACGGTCCTCGTGATGTCTGTCCTTCATTTCTTAATGGTGTGGTTTCATTCTGTCATTTTTTCATTCTAGAATTTTCAAGGGGTTATGGCTCTACTCTGTTCTTCGGTGTTTGTTTCCGCCTGCAGTCCTGGTTCATTGGATTATTCGCTCCACATCCCAGCATCTTGGTAATACTCTAATGGTCCCAAAGCCGCTTCAACGACCTGGGACTCAATCTACGGAGGTAGTTTTTGCAACATCCTTTCCAAAGGTAAGAGTTTAAGGTTTTTCCCGCATAATCACCTTTGTTTATCAAGCTTAGTATTATTATTAAAGTCTCTATTTCTTTTGCATATTCTAACACAAACTTCTCTACTATGGTGTGAGGTTTGGTACCCGAAACAGGAGTTTCGTCTTGGCACTGTGCTGAAACCCTCCTACCGGCTTCATCATTCATGACCAGCTCTAGGTATTATAACTTACTTCAGATCTTTATAGGGTAGGGTTTTATGACCAAGCTGCCAAGTCTAAATGACTGTGATATTAGTTCTAGATATATTTTTCGAGGCCGTTGGAGCTGTGGCTCCACTGTTAGTTTTTTTTTTTTGTTTCAATATTTTGTTTGAGGCTTTAAAAACCTCACGGCTTCGACTGAATGCTGAAGGTTTTGGCACTGTGTTCAGGCCGCCATCCATAGTAATATACAAATACTTTGGAACATTTTAAAATGCATGAATGGAGCTTATTGGAATGGAAAATATTTTTTGTTACCAAATGAGAGGACTGATGATTGAGAAAATATTGGGGGAGAGCCGAAACAATTAGCTAGGGCTTTAGAAAGGTGTAGAAGATCGTTTCTAATGGAGGGCATAAGAGGAGGGAGCTCGACTCCCTCCTACAAAGACGTGGCAGCTAGCAGAGGCAAGAAACTAATCATGAGCAGCAAAGGTTTTGCGGATGGCAGGAACAGGGATAATGAAAAGGAGACTGACAGGAACAAGACCAAGGAAAACAGTAGCACAAAGGACAAGGAGGAAGAAGACAAAAATCAGGGTTCAAGAGACAAAAATCAAAAGGGACCCTGTAAACCAAAAGCAGAAATCACTCTTAGAATAATATTAAATGATCCTGCTCTACAGGAACACAGGGAACACATGGGGACCTACGCCATTATCTGTAAATTCATGGGACTCTGGCCCATTGAAAAAGCTTTACAGACATGGATCACATATCACTAGAAACCCAAAGGAAGCATTGACCTACATCTTGGGTCAAAGGGATTCTTAACAGTGGTGTTCTCAAACATTGAAGATAAAGACAAAATATTCAAAGGAGGACCCTACTTTTATGCAGTAGCCAGTCTCTATATGAGGCCTTGGAAGATGAATTTTGTCCCAGAGCGGGAAACCTTTACTTCGTTTCCTATTTGGGTAAAGCTCTATTCTCTACCTCTAGATTATTGGCAAACAGAATCGCTCGCTGCCTTTGGCAATAAACTAGGATGTTTTGTCAAAGCTTCTGAAGCCACAAGAAGAGGAAAATATACCTCCTTTGCAAGGATATGTGTGGAAGTGGATCTATCAAGAGCTCTTCTGGATGAAGTTATCTTGGAAGATTTTGATGAAGAGTGGGTGCAGGCTGTGGAATATGAGCATATACCATTCAGATGCCGTAGATGCCATGAGCATGGACAATGACTCACCAACAATTTGTGGATGACACCATGCTGCAAGGAATTCCCACAATCAAAGAAGCTTTGGCATACAAACAAATCCTAAATGACTTTGCCTTGGCTACAGGTATGGAAGTTAATCTCTCCAAATCTAAAATATTTTTCTTTAATACTAACATTGCAATTCAGAGAAATATCTCCAGAATTCTGGGCTTTCAAAGGGATTCCCTCCCTTAAAAGTATTTGGGAATTCCCCTTACATCCAGACCATTGCACAAAAGTATTTGGGAACCGCTGCTCAACAAGATGCAAGACAAAGTCAAATAATGGACTATCAGATCGTTGAACCTAGCTGGTAGGTTGATTCTGATCAAGGCCATTCTGCAATCAACCCATGTGTTCTTTTTATCAGCCCTCCCAGCCTCCAAAGGTGTGTTACAACAATTCAGGAATATCTAGAGATATTTCCTTTGGGGCAAGGAGGAAACAAGGAAGAAATGGGCCCTTGTTTCTTAGGATAAAATCTGCAAACTCAAGAGTCACGGGGGCCTAGGCTTAGATGATTAGGAGATTCTAAGTAAAGTTTTGGGAGCCAAGCTCTAGTGGAGATGGGTTAAAGAACTAGAAGCTCAATGGGATAAGACCTGGAAAGAAAAATATGCAAGATCCTAGCAAACAAGAGATCTTATAAGAATGTCAGGAAACATAAAAGGCTCTTACATCTGGAATAAAGCCTGAGAAAATAGAAGCCTAGTACAAAACAACAGTTTCTGGGAAATTAAAGAAGGAGATCTAGCTCTCTTCTAGGAAGACAAATGGCAACAAGAACCAATGTTGTTAAGAGAGAACTTTATGAGCTTCAAGCAAGAAACAGACTCCCAAGGATTAATCAAAGTTAAAGATTCCTGGAATCTTCCTCATAACTCTGGAAAGTGGAGAAATTGAAGAAGCATAGACTGCAGAGATGACAGTCCCATAAAAATAAAGACAAAGGCTCTCATGAGTATATTAAAACAAAGGAAGATCTTGGTAACAGAGGGACATGATCAGTTAAGATGGGGCCTCAATAAAGAAGGAACCTTTAATATTAGGGAAGCAAAAAGAATCATCCTGAACCTAGATTCCTGTGTTCCGGCAAAATCCTGGCAACAAATTTGGAGCCACCAAGGGTGGATGAAGATAAAGCTATTCATGTGGTTATTTCATCACAAGAAAATCTTAATTTGGGACAATATTCGGAAAAGGGGTGTTATTGGGCCTTCTAGATGTCAGCTATGTGAAGCCCAAGAGGAAACAATTGAGCACATTCTCAACAGCTGCACATTCACCACCTGGTTGTGGGATTATTTTGCCACCATTTTTCAATAGACAGATAGAGATAAAGAAAGTATTATTGATACCCTAAACAAGTGGAGAATAAAATTTTCAGAGAATGAGCTCCTTTAGTTGGCCTGGGCCTTTACGCAAGCTTCATTATCTGGAATGTTTGGAAAGAAAGGAATAAAAGAATTTTCAAGGAAGAAAAAACTATTCCTCTTCACCTGTTGGAACTGATCTTGAAACAGATTAAGGAGGCAGCTAGCACCACTATCCGCAATTATCCCAAGAATCCTCCCACTGAGTATGATTTGAGAAATCTCATGCAACTGGGTATGCATGAGATAATTCCCCGTGGACAATGCAGAAAGGAAAAAGATTTAGAAACGGATAAGGATTTCTGGCATCCTCCATCGAAAGGTTATCTGAAATGCAATATTGATGGTGCTTCAAAATGCAACCCTGGAACAGCTGGTTATGGAGGAGTGTTAAGAGACAAAGAAGGAAACATTATCTTTGTTTTCCACTGCCATTTAGGTAAAGGCACCAACAATATGGCTGAATTAATGGCATTGGAACAATGTCTAGAGCTTCTGAAACTGATTCATAGCTCAAATGTCATTATAGAAGCATATTCAGAGATCTCCATTAATGCGGTCAAGAGAATCAGTTGTGGAAAAATGCCAGAGAAGGTCTCAAAACACTGGAGACTAATTCAAGTGTATCATAGAATTTAAAATCATCTTCTGAGTCTTCAAACTATTAGTTTCAACCATGTTCAAAGAAAAGCCAATAAACTAGTGGACACACTGGCCAATCAAGGAGTGATTAATTCATAGTGCAGAATTGAGCTGAGGTGGCAGGAGACACCTCAGAGTAGATTAAAAGATCTCTGCAATGAACAAGCGGTAGAGGACAGAGAGATTTCTAGATATTGGGCCAGAGTGAAAGGTACAGAATGAAGGTTTCTAAGCACGTTCAATCACAGTACTTTAGTTGGTTCCTTGAAGAAGGGCAAGCTCAGACCGGTCACTGAATACCCTGGTGTGAGTTGACCTATCTCCTCTTTCCTTCGGATCGCAACACTAGGGCCTATTTACAGTCAACGGTAGTCTCAGAAGCTAGTTCTGAAGCGAGCTCACACGGGAAGGGTGGTTGGTTTTTTCTGGTGGCAGCTATTTACCTGCATTCCTCATATGGAGTTGAAAACCAGGCACAAAGTTGTTTCCGGGTGATCGCATGGCTTCAAAATGGTAAGTGGTATTTGGATTTTGGGAGCGATTCCACTGGGCTCCTGACACGTGGAAAGGGGTGGTTAGGAATACCACCTTCCATCACGCATTATCAATTGGTCATCTTGGCGATGTGATATTTATCTGAGCCGTTCGATTTCACAAAACGAATCAATGGTCAGGTTTGGTTGTGCAGTTTTATGGGGCCACCAATACTATCAAGCTTTTCAAGATATTGTAGTAGGGGTTTATCGTAGTTTTAAATTTGGTTAAAAATCATTATGTCTAACCTTAGGATTTATTTGAGAGGTTAGCTTTTCTTTTGTAGAGGGGAGGGTCATTTCTATGTCAGAATGACAAGATTTTTTCCTGAGTCCATGAAGCGTAAATGCTTTTTGTAAATGCTGTAACTTTATTTTTTGGATAATGAAATAGAAGGATAATCTCTTGCTTTAGAAAAAAAAAGATACAAAATTTCTTATTGAGACGAGGGTTTTCATAATTTAATTGCAGAGTTTTAGATTGTTTTCCATGTTTATTCAAACACTGAGTTTGGAAACTGAGAGTTATCCTTTCTCAATTTATTTAGAGTATTTGGTTTATGCTTTCGTTCTATACAAAGTTTTATTGCGGCTCAGAATTGTATGCCTCAATTTGTTCTACATTATTTTAGTTATAGCTTGGTAAATTGTCTCAGCTTGTTATGATTTAAAGGAAAACATCTTGACAGCTTCTTAGAAGCTCAAAATGCTAAAATTTTGATATCTGGCTAAGACTATAATCTTTTGTTTTTTTTTTTTGAAATCTCCAGAAGTTGATTCTTCTTATCTTACATATTGATTCATGAGCTTAGATTCTCTCTGTTATTCTCTGTTAGTAGCCATGGAGCTTTTCATAATTAAATAGTGTATTTTCTATGCATCGATTAGGGTTTAATGCATGTAAATGATTATGGTACAAAATCGTGAATAGCTTTGAATGTGCTAATATTTAAACAATACCTACACTTTAATTTTCCTCCCTGCTGTGAGATTACCTACTTCAGTAAATGTCCCCCCCGTGCTACTCCTGATTTCAAGAGTTCTCTCTCTCCTCGGAGACTTTAATGTTTACCAACTATCTGGTCTTAAACACATATAGCCATCACAGACTACCTGACCCTTCAGCACAGTCTCCTTCCATCCTTCTGATCTTAGATAGCTCTATTTGTAGAAAATTCCCACCTATAGATCACCTGATAATGCAATAGACTAAAGCAAAATACTTGATCTACTTCTACAACCAATTTAGCGGAAGCTTAATCGAACAGCACATCAATAAGAAAATTATTAAACTGATATGGGAGGGAAACCAATCACACATAAACACAGAAGAAATATTGTCAGCGGGGAAAGCCTCAGCCTAAAACCCCAACTCTGTATTATCATACAAGTGGAAATATAACCAGTATTACAAAAAGAATCAGCTCAAAAGCTATCCTGCTCTCTCTGCAATACCTCTGCTGCTCATAGACAGTTAAAGGCCTCTATCCAACCTCTAGTCTGCCCTCTAAGCCTCCTATTTCTTTGTACAATTCTGATTGGAGTCCAGTGCAGCCACTTGTGTGAATTGGCCTCTTCGCACACTCACTAACCTCTGAGCCAGCTACGTAGTCCTGAAGGAGATAAATCCTTCTCCATGGATGAGTTTCCTTTATAGGAAAAATCCATCCAACTGATAGTACACTGTCCCTCCTCTAATCTCAACTAGGTCTCTGTCTGAACTGACATGCATGAGTTATTCATGAGAGAATATTCATTTATCTGAAGAACAACAGTTATATGCTAGTATGCATTAACTAACTAAACTCACATTAATTTAAAAAAATGTTTAAATCAGTCTAACTGGACTTGACTCAGTGAACTGGGCCAACTAATTACTACTCAATTTAGAACTCATCCTTATCTCTTTAACTGATGGATAAATCCCTCAATTAATAGATAAACTGTTGCATGTCCTCACATAGACTTCATGTTTGATTTTTCACAACTAATTAACTCATGGTGAATTAATTAATTTATTTTCAAATAGTTGTTAAGTTCAAATTCGAATTTTACTTCCTATTTTAGTCTAAGTATTGACTAAAATTGGAATCCATCCTGAACTGCTAAAAATATAATTCTATTTTTAGCACTTCCATTTTTCATTCCTTGTTGCTCAATCCAGCACTGATACTCAAACTGCTATTTATAGCAGTGTTATTTTTAGCATTTCTTGTTGCTATTTTCAACACTCTCTCTCAACAAGAAAGGCTTTAACTCAAACCTGATCCTGTACGTTTGGAATGTTCTGCATGCAACACTCCTAGCAAGTTTGGTTGCTCGAGCAACTCTCAGAACAAAAAAAACTCCCAAATGACCTCTCTGTTGGGCTAAAAACATACTTCGATGCTGAAGCTCTACCCGCTGCTGACAAGTGCTCCCTCTCCAACCTCTAAGCTACAACAACACTCCATGCATATTGCACCATTGCACACCTTTCTGTGCCATCTTGCACTGGTACAACACTCATGTGCCTCTCGCATTGCTGCAACCTACTAGCTCTACATAGTCTTGGGAGTCTTGCATTGTAGCTCTCTCTATCGCTCTATCCATATCTGTCTCTACCCAATCAGTCAGTCCTGCTACTCCTCATCGAGGCTCTTGTAACAAAGTTGAATCAAAGAGGTTGGGTACCTCAAGGATCCTGCCCCTCATTCTTGGGACGATCACTCCACATCACCCCACCTCCTACTTGGAGGTATGGCTGCATGTGATCCCTCTGCCCACTTGCCTCGAAGTTTCCCCCTACTAGAGGTCTCTGCATGAGTAGATGTCTCTACTTGATCTCCTCTGAGCTTCCCCTGTTGTGGTTGCTCCACAACCTCCTGAAGTTACTGCACCAATCGTGGCTCCTCCACAATCATCCAAGACTTCTTCTGGCGCTGCATCTTGAGAGGTAATATACTCTCCCTCTCAACCATCAAGTATCCATCAGTTGTCTTGCTGCTCAAGGATTTGCAAGCATCTTGAACCTCAAGAGCATACATGTTCTTGACCCGTGAACTGATCTTCTTCACCTGTCTAGTGATGATGTGTCTAAGGAAAACCTTTCCCTTACTGAAGACTACATCATAGGCTTTGTCTTCCAACATCACGATTGACACCAAGTTTCTCTTCAGTCCTGGTACATACTTGACATCGATCAAGGTAAAGTGAGCTCCATGCTCTCTCTAAAAAATAAACGTGTCTACACCTGAGACACTGTACTTTTCATCATTACCCATCGCTATGAGTATCTGGAGATCTTTCTCCTCCAAAGTACTGAACAAACTCATGTTGCCGGTCATGTGGAAAGAAGCTCCACTATAAAAAAACCAACCACTTCCCACCATGGATGAAACCATGCATGCGAAGAGTGTCAAATCCAACTCGAACTGTGAAGCAAGTGCCTCACCTTCAGATCCTTCCCCGGATCCCTTCTTGGATTTCCTTTGTGGACAATTTGTAGCAAAATGGCCCACCTCATGATGATGAAAGCATCACACTTTTGATTTGTCAAACTTCTTCCCACCATGGGAAGAACTGGATTCGGAAAGAGAAACCTTTTCCTTCCCCTTCTTCGCCTTACTCACTAAGGCACAATTTTCTTCATCCTCCATGGATAAAGAACCATCTCTGGTGCTTCTTCTTATCTCCTCTTGCATCAAATCCTACCAAAGTCATTCCCAATCTGGCAGTTTCTCTCTTCCATTAACCGAGTCCTGGTAGCTATGCTAGCTCTTAGGAAGACTAAGGAGTGCAAGACTCACCATGTCATCATTAGCTATCGTGATCCCTACACTTCCAAGCTCATCCCTGCATGTGGTGACCTTGTTCAGATACATAGAGATCCTGTCGCCCTTTTCACACTTGATCTTCCAAATATTGTCTTTCAGTGCTAGCTTCCTCTGATCACTGTTATTCTAATATAGATCTTTCAATGTTTTCCACATTGAAAATGGTGTCTCCTTCCCATGGAGACTCGAGACTATGTGATCTCAAACACCCTCCAGAAGGATTCTCCTTTCTCTAACCACACATTTCTTCCATTCAGCCAATTCAGCAGCACTAGTCGACTTGGGGACTTCTTGATCAATGAAGTCCTTTAGATCGTTATCCTCTAGTACTACTTCCATGCGATCCTTCCAGGCTATATAATTCGAATTGCCATCAAGGGAATATTTGAGTCTCAAACCATAGAACACCATAGGTGAAATAGAAATGTGATAAGAACTCGATTTCTATATTCAGGAATCACAAACTTCAACTTCTCCCTTCTTGTATACTATTCTTCCTTGATTACCTGTGCTCTGATACCATGTAGAATTTTCCTACAAATCAGCGAGGTCTGATACCATGTAGAAAATTCCCACCTGTAGATCACCTGATAATGCAATAGACTAAAGCAAAATACTTGATCTACTTCTACAACCAATTTAGTGGAAGCTTAATCGAACATGAGCAACATCAATAAGAACACATATAACTGATATGGAGAAATCAATCACACAAAAAACAGAAAAAATATCATGGGGAAAGCCTCAGCCTAAAACCCCAACTCTGTATTATCATACACGTGGAAATATAACTAGTATTACAAAAAGTTTCAGCTCAAAAGCTATCATTCTCTCTTTGCAATACCTCTGCTTCTCATAGACAGTGAAAGGCCTTTATCCAACCTCTGGTCTGCCTTCCAAGCCTCCTATTTATTTGTGCAATTCTTGTTGGGGTCTAGTGTAGCCACTTGTGTGAATTGACCTCTTCACACACTCACTAACCTCTGATCCAACTACGCAGTCCTAAAGGAGATAAATCCTTCTCCATGGATGAGCTTCTTTTATAGGAAAAATCCATCCAACTAATAGTACACACTCCCTCCTCTGATCTCAACTGGGTCTCTGTCTGAACTGACATGCATGAGTTATTCATGAGAGAATATTCAGTTATTTGAAGAACAACAATTATATGCTAGCATGCATTAACTAACTGAACTCACATTAATTTAAACAAACTGTTTAAATCAATCTAACTCGATTTGACTCAGTTGACTGGGCCAACTAATTACTGCTCAATTTAGAACTCATCCTTATCTCTTTACCTAATGGATAAATTCCTCAATTAATAGATAAACTATTGCATGTCCTCACATAGACTTCATGTTTGATTTTTCACAACTAATTAACTCATAGTGAATTAGTTAATTTGTTTTCAAATCGTTGTTAAGTTCAAATTCGAATTTTACTTCCTATTTTGGTCCAGGAACTGACTAAAATTGGAATCCATCATAAACTACTAAAAATAGGATGCTATTTTTAGCACTTCCATTTTTCATTTCCTGTTGCCCAAAATTGGAATCCATCCTAAACTACTAAAAATAGGATGCTATTTTTAGCACTTCCATTTTTCATTTCCTGTTGCCCAAAATTGGAATCCATCCTAAACTACTAAAAATAGGATGCTATTTTTAGCACTTCCATTTTTCATTTCCTGTTGCCCAATCCAGCACGTACTCAAATTGCTATTTATAGTAGTGTTATTTTTAGCACTTCTATTTTTAGCATTTCTTGTTGCCATTTTCAACACTATCCTCTTGATCTTTTCAGTAAAAATACTCAGTGTTTAGTTTTGGATCTCCATAACTAATTATCTAGTAAAACAGTATTTATCCATAACTGCAAAATTTATTCTTCCATAACTAAAAACTAAAAATAGTTTATAATTTAAAAATAGTAACACTCTTTTTGGTTGTAGTAAAAAATAAATATTTACATTAATGGAGATATTACAACTAACTATCTCATTGCTCACACTCGTAGAATTCATCTCTCAAAGCTTATATTGAGTACTTTCTTGACAAGGGCATTGAGATTCGATGTTTTAGAATGCCCCTACTCCATCAAACCCGAGGTGAATCAGACTTGGAAAATCAGGCTCTCTCTTATATTGATAAAATTTATCTAGAATTTTGTTGTGCCATTAGCCAACTTGGGGACCTGGATAGAATTCTATTTAAATCTGCTTTCTCAAAATGATGGATTGCTAAAAACACTGTTCAGGCGACTCACTCGTGGTTTTATTGATCTTTTTCTTTATTTTTTTATACGCGCTTTTAAAGTATTATCTTTTTCTTTATTTTTTATAGGCGCTTTTAAAGTATTAAGAATTAAATAAGGCTTTTATCCTCAGCGAACATCATGGGTTAGGGACGGGTGATCTTTATTGGTTTGTTTCTTTCTCATAGATCTATTGTTAATATATTAAAAAATTGAATAAGGAATTCATCCTCAACCAACATCATTAATTAGGGTTTGGCTGAATGTTTTGATTTGTTCAAGCCAAAGCATCGTAATACCAAGAAGAGGGTCCGTTTCTCAGTATCATTGGCCTTCTTAAGCATCGCGTAAGCTTGTATCATGGCGGAACCAGGGGGTTATTGACTCGACCATTGAACCGGGGAAAGGGTTCTATGCAGACCTTTGTGCGATGGCTTCAACTGTAGCTTGTGAAAACAAACTGGTTAGGAAATAGAGTCACAAAACATTGGGAGGTAGTGCTTAATTTCCATGAATTTTAGTACTTGTTTATTCAGAAAAAGACAGAAACCTGTTTTAATTGGAAATGAAGATTGTTTTACATGAGTATAGCTATAGCTATATTGCAGATCTCATTTAAATTAAATGGTTAACTTTAAAATATAAACAAAATTTGATATGCCATCAGTATATCACTATAACACTGTAAAAAAGATTATTCACATTGACAACAAAAACATAATAAATGAATGAATATACCATAATATAGAATGTACATATATTTAATGAATTTAATATATTAAGCGTGGGATTGGATTGTTTACATGTGTGGAAATTTTTTTACATTATAGATTTTTTTAAGAGGTTATATATATATACTATATATATATATTTTATTTTTTATAAATTAAACCATTTAAATTTATGATTTTTATAGCTTTTTTATAATGATTGTAAAAGAGGTTTTAATATGAAGAGATTTGATTCCTGTTTGTACTTGGTAGATCCAGAATTGAAATGGATTTAAGTTGGTTTAATTCCCCTCTTCAAATAGACCATATTTCACATGAATACCTTGAGTCAATACCATGGATTCTCAATACTATGGGCTATTTTTATTTGTTATTATTATTTTAATTTAATAGGATTATTTTTAATTTGTTATTTTTTTACCTAATTAAAATGTTTACATTACATTATATTAAACTTTTAGTTTAATTTGTTTATTTATTTTTATGTCTATGTTATTTTTATATAATTTGATTTAGTTAAAAGGTTAAAAATTACCTCTCTCATACTAAGGTAGAGACAACGTCTTGCCACATAAATATATTTTAAAAATCAATCTAAAATTTTTGTTTAACTTTTTTTTCATATGTCCATACACAATTAGTTTGTTATAATTTATATTTAAATTAATATTTAAAATAATTACATATATTTTTGTAAAATAATTTTTATTTATTTTATGATTTCTTTTTAATTATTAAAAATATTTATATAAATAAATGTTTTTTTCAATATTATTTTTATTTATAAATCTCGCTAATTAGTAGTTTAACTAAAATTATAAATATTAATTCTTTGATGGAGGTAGTGAACATCCAAAACGACAATCAACAATCAACACGAGGCATTAAATCCCACACACTTAACATTTGAATGAAGTGTATCGAGGAAGAATTCCGGACGTGGGTCAATGAAGCTTCATGAAGGAGCAATGGTTATATGACTCATTTGGTTCATGGTAAACAATAACAGAGGAACTTTTGGCATGGAAAAAGTGTTGCCATTGATTAAATTGGTTTATGGTTGGCAAGGCGTCTGCGTGGTTCAACCATACCCTGCTTCCCTGTTCGCAACAGTTTCAAAGTTCGATAATGCACAAGTTGCTAGTTCAAGTTTGTAGTTTGGGACCTTGGACCTAACACAATTGGTCACATCAATGAAAAAATTTGGGACAATATAGGCTTTGTTTCTCTAGAATTGGCCATGAGCGCTCTTTCTTCTCTTGGGATTTAGCTATTACTTGTCAACATCTTGTGTTTGTATATTTTGTATTTCCCTCACCAGTTTTCTCTTAAGTGCTTTTTCAATTGGTGGGGGTTGGAGAGAGTATGTTTTTGTGATGAAATTGATGGCCCTGTGAGTGCTTGTTTTCTGTGCATGGTGAACAGGAGCAAGGTCATTTCTAGGAATTGTTGGGAGCTAGGAGAGAGCAAGGTTCGACCTTCAAACCATGCTATGGAGGAAGGTGACTGCAACATTATGTTTTTCTGTCCCACCGGGTGGTAGGTTGACTCAAACACGAGGTGGAAATGGTCAGTGGGAGTTGTAGGTGTGGCTGTCGATGTGGCAAGTCGAGCCAGTTGGCAATCCCTTTTCATTAAAGGTGGCGTATCGGGGTCTGGCCTATGGTGTGCGAGTGGTGAATCGCTTGAGAGACGTGACATGTAGAGGCAACGAGGAAGATTAAGGCAGGGTGTTGGCCCAAGAGGCCAGGGCGTAGTTTGTTGGAATCTATAATTCCTACTTGTCTCAATTGTAAGTATTTCTATCTAGAGGAGTCTGTTCCTATTTTGTTTCCTAGATTTGTGTGTGGTTGAGATATTCTATCAACCAACAGATTGTGTGTCCAAGATAGTTTTCCTATCTTGAGACAATACTCCTGTATATATGTAATATCATATTTGATTAATGAAATATAGATTTCCCTTATTGGAAATTTAACATGGATCCGTGTTGTGGAGGTTTTGTATGTGCATTAAGGTGAGTGAAAATCTTAAAGGAAATAGTAGAGACGGTGGAGGATAATCGATCCGATCTCCATTGCTAAATTAATTGTTGCAGCAGGAGTGTGGTGCAGTGTAAGAGGTGAGCTACTGGTGGTTGCGTTTTTTTTTTCTTTGCAGGTTGATCTTCTCGGTGATCAGGCGTTGGTGAGTCTACCCATCGTGGAGGAGAAGTGGATCTGTGAGTCTACAGATCTATGGATATGACGCGTTAGAGAAGCTGCTCAATTAGCAATGTTGGAAGTTTTGGGAAAGCGGAGCAGACTAAATACATGTGCAGATGAGGATTCAAAATCATTTTGGAGCCTTATTTCACATCTACTTCCTGTATTGCCTTTAAAATTGGCCATGGAAATGGTGATGACAAGTTTCTTCTCCCATTGGAAGCAGCTATTATGGACATCCAGTGGGCTGAGGACAAAGTCGGTGAAGAAGATCATGGGACTCATAAGTGTCCTACCCACAACTAGAGGAATGCTTTGCACATTCAACGCGATGGCATAGGGAACACTAAAGCCATGTCATCCCTGTTAATTTAAAGGAGATCGGTTTGTGATGAGTGATGTTCGTGGAGTTTATTGAAGTAAGCCACAGATCAATGGGGGGCCTCAGTTAAGAGTCACGTAGAGCTAAGTCTTTGTGGCATTGTCTTGGAGGAGACTTTGTCCAAGTAGAAAATCTACTTTATCAATGAGAAAGGTTCCTTGTAAGAAGACTGTCAACCATGAGGATATGTGTGTCGCGTGGAAGCTACTCCAACGCTTGTGATTCTCTATCCCTTTGGACCCTAGTAACTGGAACTGGTAGCAAAGGAAATTGCATAGCGGAAGCGTGGTGTGATTTAGATCATGCTGCAAGTGAATATGGTATATTCGTGGTAACCCTAGAGGAGAAGTGATTTGAATGTGTGAGCCTATGTTGTTGCGGTGTTCTCCAGGTTAGATTAAAGATGCATGTTGTCTATTTAAAAGTAAGTTGCCTGCAAAAAATAATGGTGCAATGAACATGGAATGTCGTTGGTCAGACTATATTGAAGATGTTCTAAATATATTGGGTGCCAAATCTTAACTATTGTCCATTAAGTTTTTGAGTTTGCATTATAGAAAGGTCTTTGCCTATGGAAATTAATGGTGTAGATATATAGGAGCGCACTAAGAAGGAAGACAGAACCCACATGGGTGAAGATCTAGAAACCAACTTTTTCACAACAATGTCGCATACCAGTTTATGTGTTCTTGAATTTTGAGTTTTGTAAGTGAAACATGTTGAGCATGATCAACTCAACATGTAAATGAAATTGGTTAGAATTGATCACTCTAAAAATTGCTAATTGAGGTTAGAAAGATCAAGATGAAAGCATTAGGTATGACTTTAGAAGAAGTTGGTTGATGCAGCAATAGATGGACAACTAGGTAAAACATTGTGTGTTGAAATAAAGTAGACTCATAGTATAGGTCACATACATTAGTATGCAAGTCTAGGATGTTTTCTAGTGGTCGTTGTAAAGTATGTACCTGGTAACTCCAAGAGTTGAAGTGTGAAATATAAGCCTGATAAGGCATGTGTACCCCCATACAGTTTGTGGTAATCTAAAAACCACTTTATATTTGCAGTGTTGGTTTGTGGTAAGCCAAAAACCACATGTAAGAGTGAAGTGAGATAGAGATTCCTATTGGCATGGTTTAGGGTCAGCCAAGAAAACCCTGGGCCTGATTGAGTCAGGTCTTTGGTGAGTTGAGAGCCCTTGGTTGCATGGTTGAGGGTGATCCGATAAAACCCAAAGCATGGTTACAGGTAATTCGATAAAACCCATGATGATATTGGAGGGGGATTTATAGGTAAAGGTACATGTATGCATTTATAATGGTTGAAAGAACCATGTATGTGAAGGACATCCTACAAGATTGGCGGTTGCAGCTGTTGGCACCCATGCATTCTGATGCATGATTGCTCCTTTATAAGCACATCAACATATTATTTTCTTATGTTTGACCACAACCAGACTTTGCAGATTGATATCGAGACAGGCACTCATTAAGGCGATGTGTTGGAATATGTAATTCCTACTTGTCTTAGTTGTGATTATTTCTATCTAAAGGATTTTGTTCCTATTTTGTTTCCTTGATTTGTGTGTGGTTGAGATATTCTCTCAACCAACAGATTGTGTGTCCAAGATAGTTTTCGTATCTTGAGACAATACTCTTGTATATATGTAATATCATATTTGATTAATGAAATGTAGATTTGAAACTGAAGAATCAGCTTTATTGGAAAATTGGAAAGCTCACAAGTGAGGAGCTCGACCTGGAGACTGCTTATGGCAGAACGCTTTACATTCAATTATCTTACAATAAAAAATATATATAGTGTTGACATATCTAGGGAAGTTAGAACAACTACCTAAGAAGTAGGAACTAATTCCTAATCTAAGGCTCTAGTGAACCGAATCTCTCCATATTTACATGTTCTCCATTATCTTCAACACTCCCCCTTAATGGAGAAAGGGATTCACAAGTATTCATAACATTTCGCTAAACAATTCAAACTTGATTCTACCGAGAGGCTTAGTGAAAATATCAACAACATTGTCACATGTATTACAATATTCAATATGGATTTCCTTTGACTGAATTTTCTCCCTGATAAAATGAAACTGTGTATCAATGTGCTTTGTATTTTTTTGAAATACTGGATTATTTGCAAGTTTGATAGAGCTCTAGTTGTCGTTTAACACAATTCACCACAAAGAGCATCAAGGCTTTGGAGAGGTAGTGGAGCAACCTAGAGACCAGTCGCTAGAGTGGGTGCTCTTACCACCTCCTTTTGATTCTTTGGAGGCTCAACTTCACTAGGTCATAGTGCTTATGGAGCAGCTGGATCGGGACCACCGCAACGATAGAATGAGGTCATTTCTTTCATGAATGACCTCCAACATAACCAGTGGCAGATGTTGGGCTGGATAGCCTCCCTCCATTGTGGAGAAAAGCATCGACAAGAGAGTCTAGACTATCTCGAAGGACGAGTGGTGCATGCAGAAGCCGTGTACATGAGGCATTCTGTTAGCAACATGGTGATGGTTCAGAGGACTGGGGTGCTGGAAATATGGCAAATTGAAAGATGTCAATTGGGTGCATTTGGATTCTTGGGAATTTTTGGTCTATATAGGTAATCTGTATTTGGGCAAACAATTTTTTGTCATTATTATCAGTTGTTTTTGGTATATATCTTGGTATATACCCTTGGACCAACAAATCCGATAAGAATGAGGCCAATAGCATTTTAAAGCAAAGCACATCAAGATAGAGTATTTTTCTAAATTAATAAAACTTTCAATTTATATGTATAAATAATTATATAATTAAATTCACACATAAAATAAATTTTAAATAATTATTATTACAAAGAAATTATTAATTCTAAATTAAATATCAAAATTTATTTTTCTTTATTATTATTTAAAAAAAAAACTTAAAATACATTTAGAAACCAAAAATTGTCATCTGAATAAATAAAAAAATTTGTCATCTGAATAAAAATAAAAACATTTAATCGAATTCTCAAAACATTTATAGAAAAGGATTGAACTCCATCACGGACTGACTCTCTAATTCTCAAAGCATTTATAAAGAGGGATTAAGATCCATCACGTCTTATCCATTACTATTAATGTTTTCTTCCACGGCCTGATAAAGCAGGTAATATTAACAAATAGGAATTGAGTTTGACACGAATTAATACCCGAATTGCTCGGGGAATCTTCGATGAGAGTGTGATTGATATCTCGTCCCCTCCCCTCCCCAAAAAAAACACAAAACCATAGTCACAGGTTCAATAAAACTACAATTTTAACAGCTAGCGCAGACAGACACGGTCCGCATTCAAGAAAATATAAATCGAATACGCATTCTTATTAATGAAGAATGGGTATAATAATATAAATGCTTAGTCGTAAGTGCGTGGGTATAATAATGAAGAACGTCTTTCTTCAATCCACGCTATAGCGGGTAACAATGAAGAATGTCTTCTTGAATGGGTAACAACGAAGAATAGGTGTTTCATTTTTTTACATAGGTATTACAATTAAAAAAACTTGCATTTTTTTTTCAATT
>APFE030371089.1:0-19544 GCA_000404065.3 Pinus taeda | reverse complement strand
TATAAATCCTAAGATTAATATTATATACTCTAAGATTAATATTGAACCCTAGAATCAATGTTATAAACCCTCGGATTAACGTTATAAACCCTAATATTAACATTATAAAACATAATCTTCTAAACTAAGATTAATATATTAAACCCTAGGATTATAAACCCTAAATTAATATTATAAACCCTAAGATTAATATTTTATAGCCTAAGATTAAAATTAAACCTTAGGATTAATATTATACGCCCAAATATTAATATCATATACCCTTAAATTAATATTACAAACTGTAAGATTAATATGAAACCCTAGTATTAATATGATAAATCTTAAGATTGAGATTATATATCCTAGGATTAATAGTATAAACTCTAAGTTAAATATATTAAGCCCAAGGATTATAAACCATATGATTAATATTAAAAACCATAAAGTTAATATTACAACTCTTCGAATTAATAATAAACCCTAAGATTGCTATTATAAACCCCAAGATTATAAACGTTAGCAATAATACTGAGATTATACATACTAAGATTAATATTAAACCCTAAGACTGATATTAAAGAATAGGATTAATATTACAAATTGTGAGATTAATATTATAGACCCTATAATTAATATCATAAATCTTAAGATTAATATGTAAAACCTAAGATTAATGTTATAAACCCTATGATTAATATCAAACCCCAGTATTAACATTATAAACCCTAAGAGTAATGTTATAAACCCTAAGATTGATATTATAAACCATAAGATTATAAACCCTAGCTTTAATATTATAAAACCTAATTTAAAATTTCTTGGATTATTAGCATGTTGTAATAGATTTTCTGGATTCATCTCATCCATATTGATTTGAAGATCGACGTTTCGAACCTACTACTAAGGTTCCTGATCAAGATAAAAGTATGTGGAAAATTGATCAACCTTAGTGTTTAATAAATAGGGAGATGGTATTAGGGTTTTAGAGAAAATGATTGACAATAAAATTATTTAGAAATGATTATGTATTTATTAAAACTGAAATAGATTAAATAAATAGATAAGATGTTTGTTATATTATCAAATGATTAATATGTTGGAACAATTAATGTTTTCTTAAAATTAATAATATCTTAAAGATATTTAAATGAGGGATTAGGGTCAAATAATGTAAGGAAAATATTAAAAAATAAACTAGTGGGAGATTTAGTGATAAGTTTAAAGGGTAACAAAATTTTTGGATTTGAATTTTAATGTGGGGATCCAATTTTTGCTTATAATCCATCCTTCATCGTTGTTGAGGTTATTAGGATATTTATTGATTTCAATGGCTTCTCTAAATTTTTTGTGGAAGCCACTAATTCCACAGAAAATTGACCACCACTTCTATAGATAATTGACCGCTACTTCCATGGTAGGGATAACATGGAGTTGGGTATGGAGGATATTGAGGAAAATATTGAGGATATTGTGGATTTCTTCGGTAAGTTCCTTGCCAACCTTGTTTCCAAGATTGGTTTTGGGGTTGACATGGTCAAGGTTTCCAAGGAACGAGTGTGTTCCAATTACTTTGAGATGGATGTGCATAACCTTGAAATTGTGAATTAGGTTCTTGCATCATATTATATTGACTAGTCTTCCATGGTATTCTTTGAGCTACATAACATATTTTATTTGGTAATTGAATTGCTTCATTGTTCTCTTGCTAAACTTCCTTCAACCTCAGTAATGATGGGAAATATTTAATAGCATGTGATTATGCACGGAAAACACAAATATTGGCATCTAGTTTTTGCTCATCTTGCATTCTTATCATTTTACTTGTTCACTTAGATTTCTAAGAATTTATGTTTTAAAGTTATCAAGCAAATTTCCAAGTTCAACTTGACTTACTAATATTGACATTGATTTACTTAATCTTTCCCTTGCTCTTGATATGTGCTTTCATGTTTCAAAAATTTCTTGAAATGATAATTGCTATACATCACCTCTACTCATGAGATCAAGGAGATCAATCCACGCATCCCTAATTGTTCTAAGTAAGAGGGTTTTTATTTTCTAAAATCCTAAATGGTGTACTTTTTCCTTCTTAACATTTTACATAAATCTCTCTATTATATCTTCAAGGCTCTCATCTTCCTTTTGATTCATTCTAAATATTTCTTCTTTAAGATCATCATCTCTATATTTTTCTAGAAATTTCTTTTGGATATCATTCCATGACCTTATTGAATTAGTCCATAAACACATGAACCATTTAAGAGCTTTATCCTTCAATCTTTCCTAAAACAATCTCAATTTTTTAGTTTTTAGTAAGCAACCATAAGATCTACAAAGGATTTTAAATTCAAAGAGAAAGGTTTCCGGATCCTCTGACCTCATACCATGGAAGTTTGGAAGGAAAGATGGAGGGATGTTCTTTATATGAACATAGTTATGAGTACCTTGAATGGGAAATCTAAGAGGATCTTCTTCATTGGCATCATATCCATCCATTTCTTCTACCTTCTCTGCCACTTATTCTTCTTTTACCTACAAAATTGGATGGTGATGTGGTTCTTAGTACATCAAATGATCAAATGGGGGGTTTGGTGTTGGAGAAGTATTTTTTATGTTTTTATAAAAAAATGGAATAAGAATGCTAATGCAATGCAATTTTCCGAAGTATAATATGCCTAAATGAATAAATGAATAAATTAGGGAATAAATTAGGGAATAAAACAATGCATACCTTGATAACTTCCCAACAATGACGCCAACAATTGACGAGCCTCAGTATTGCAACAAGAATTTTTCAAACACTGAGGCTACTAACTTAAATTATCAACCTAGGGTTAGTACAAACTTAAGAGATATTGACACTATATATGCAGCGTGCAATGTGTCCTTATTTCATTGATATGATGAAATGAAGTGAATACCATGAAATCCAAGCCTAAACTAATTGAAGAAATGGAAAGGAAACCTAATTACTTTTGCAGAGAGGAAATACTAGTTGATTTTGTAGAAAGGAAGGGATATTCTAATTTGCAAGAATGTAAATGTTAATCCTATATGCAGAAATGTAAACATTAACCTATTTGCAGAGTGTAAATGGTACATCAAAGTAAAACCTAGCCTATGCAATAGAAATAACGATGTTGAAAATGGAAACCATAACTTAAGATGTATGAAACAAAATGAAATCATGAAATCTTTCTTCAATCGTTGAATTGACAATAGATTTTTTCAATAGAGTTCATAAGGTACTTCATGAAGTGATCATGAAAATCATCATTGTACTCTTCAAGTCATGAATCTATTCACTAACTATAACTGCAGAGGTGAATTCCAATGGAGAAGAGGCAACCCTTGAGAGGTATTTTGGTCTTACTAAATCATGGTTCGAATCCTAGAGGTAATTATTCAAGCCTAAGGGACAAAAACCAAGATTTTGGATCATATATGGTTAAGTTTACATGTGCTAAAAGAGCGCTAGAGGAGGTGCTACAGGAGGTACTAGAGGAGCCCTTGTTTTGCTACAGGAGCGAGATAACTTGATGAATGCCCAAGTAAATCAAATTTAAATGAGATGGCAAAAAAATTTATTACGTAGGATGTCCCAGGACTCCATTCCAAGTGGAATTACTCCAAAATACCCTTTTTAACATGTGAGAAAAAATAGTAGAAAATTACTACTCTAAAAACTATAAATTCAAGAACTAATGAGCTAGTTAATCTACGAAATGCCTAATCTAATCAAGTCAAAATACTATGGGTTAAATTTTTTATATTAAATTGAATGCTTTTAGGAGTTATTCCAAGTGTAATCAACTAAAAATAGGCTTGTTAACATGTGCTAAAAAATAGAAAAAAATTACTACTATTTCATTGTAAGAGACTTCCAGAAATTCTAGATTTGCGAACTGGTAAAACAATCCAAGTAGCTCAATGATGAATACGAATTTCAGAAGTTTTTATAAGGATGAATAATTATTTTTAATCTTTAAATAGCTTACAAAACAACTCACTTCAATCATTTAACCAATGTAACCTACAACAAAAGAAGCATGAATGGTAAATACGAAAACAAGACATGCAAATGAAAAGGGAATTCAAACGAGATAAATAAATTGTACAAGAGGGATTTAAGGCTCTAGGGATGGCCAAGGCCAAGGGAAAGAAGATTCCTATGAAGAAAACCAAGCTTTTAGAGCTAAAAATGACACCAAACTTCATTATTTGAATCAATCCATGTACAACCCTACTAGAAATGAAAGTAGAGCTACTAAACAACAAGTTTTCTCCACAAGGAGACTAAAAAATGCATGCCCCTAGAGGCCAATTCGAATTGGTACCTATACAAAGGGATGAGGAATCATTCTTGTTAAAAGGAGTAAGCTTGAATCTCCAAAATCACTCAAATAGTGGATCTAGTTCACAACTCTGGGAATCTGCAATAAATGACAAGGAACAAATCCCTAGATTTTCTCAATCAATGGAGCTCCATAATTTGTTAAATAATTTCATTGTAGTTTGTTCATTTATTGTCCAATATTGATCCATATTGTAGTAAGGATCAAGTTCTTGTATTATCTCATTGATAATTTACTCCATATCCTCTCAATATTATACAAAAATAAATAATACTAGGCACTTCATATGAAATTATCTTTAAACCTTCCTAAGAACTTATTAAAGCTAAAAAAAAAAAAATATTAGATGTAAAAGAAGAGGTTTAATGTAATATCCCTCGTGAAAATTCCATGTAAAAATATATAAATACCACGGATGATGGGACATGTATTCCAAGCTAAATGGTGGGCAGGACATCCTTGTGGGTGTTCATTTGGTTGTTTATGGCTAAGTAAATTGGAAATGGAAATGGATAAGGCATTAAAGAGGCAAAAATCTATTTTGACACATTTATTTATGAAAATAATGGAAATTAGGAAAAAAGTAAGGTGAAAGGTCATAGGTTTCATGTGAGGAAATTTAAGGAAAATAATGGAAAATGAAAAAATAGAGGCCTCATTAATAAAAAGGCTTCTGAGGATTAGTGGGCAAGACTTGGTCAGTTTAGTGTTGGAGATATCTTCTATTCTCTATCTCTCTCATATTCGAGGATACTTAAAGTTTTCTTGGGGCACTCTTGGAGGGGTGGTACACTTGGATTCCTGGAGAAAAAAGGAAAAGGAAGAGCAAGAAAGAACTAGAAGGAATTAGGATCAGTAGCTACATCATATTTTCTTGCAGGTACCGAGTTGCATGTATGTTCCCTTCACTAGTTTTTCCATGCATGGTAAATGCATATGGTTTCTTGGCTACGATCTGCCACTCGCATGGAGGATGGCCTTGGTTGATAGTGGATTTCCTATACATTCCATTTCTTGGTTAGACATGGTGATTGTGAGTTTTCTTTTATTGTTTTCTTTTGGTTGTTTCTCATGTTTCTTTAGCTTGGATTGAGTTATTAGTCCTGGAAGCCCTGGCTGAAAAAATGCTTTGGAAGCCCCGTAACAGGTTGGGTTGAGTTACTAGTCCTGGAAGCCCTGCTTGGAAAAACGCTTTGCAGGCGCTTAGTGGATTGAGTTACTAGTATTGGAAGCCTTGGTTGGACAAATGCTCTAGAAGCCCTGTATAAGTTGTGAGTTGAGTTACTAGTTCCGGAAGCCTTGGTTGGACAAAAGCCCTAGAAGACTTGGATGGAGACCAATCTGATGATGGTTTTGGTGATGTAATACCATGAGGTTGAATCATTGTTTGATGAGTTAAGGTGGATGGCCTTTGGAAGCCCTGGATGAGTTTTGATTGATGTGTTTTATGAGATCCCACATTCATGCTCATAATAGGCACGGGGGTGAATGGTTGAAGAGAGATTTGGCTCATCCATTCTCTGTCGAGTGGAATGTGGTAGTCCCATATCCAGTTGGTTCATTGCATTCATTAATGAGAAATATTTTCATTGATTTCCATGTGTAAAGGTACTAATGTATTTATGGTTTCGATGGTTATCATGTTTATTGTATTTTTGTTCCTATTATGATGGTTATATGCACATTTTATGAAAACAATTATGTATGGATCTCAGCATGTTTTTACTTGTATGTGAATGGATAATGTGTGTTTATGACCTAATAGATGATAATGCAGCAAATGGTATGAGGAAGCAATGGTTCATAGAGATTCTCAAATAAGTATGAGATCCCTATGCTAAACTTTGTTATTTACACCTGTAGATTACATGACGTTGATATGTTTGACGAAATGCTTGTCATGGCTAGTTAGGATCCAGTCAAGATCTTGAAAAGTATTTTCTTTAATTCCGTCATTTCCATGTTAATTTACCAATCTGAAGTGATGGTTTAGTTCTGGGTAGTAACCTAGGCTATGGGTCTGAAAAATTGGCTCAAATCCTGGAGTCGCTAGAATAGCACTCATAATTTGGGTCTTTGGTCACTGGCAGGCAAGCTTGTGGGAGAGACATTGGGTTTCTGGTCACCGTCATGCTTACAGCATGGGAGGGACTAAGCCTTGAATTATCCAAAATCTTAATGGAACCCCAAGGAAAGTTGTCTAAAATATTGGATTGGTTCCTAAGGGTCATGTAGTTGATGATTGATGTCTAAATGGTTTTTTTCCATTGGTTCCACTTCTTTAAGGTGACTTAGGAGGTCAAATCATATCATAGTGGCCTCTCGTCGCATGTTTACCCCAGCTGGCCAGTTTCTTGGATAGATATGGGAGGAGGGTGTTACATATTG
This sequence comes from Pinus taeda, assembly GCA_000404065.3. NCBI lineage: Eukaryota > Viridiplantae > Streptophyta > Pinopsida > Pinales > Pinaceae > Pinus > Pinus taeda. Next base: position 12,819 of record APFE030371089.1, on the reverse strand, counting down.
GTATCAGAGGGTTGTTGCACTCTCCATGGTATTTGTGTTGATCATGCTTTCATGTTGGTTGCATATATGTTCCTTACACATGTATTCCATGTGCTTTTTGCATTTGCATGGTGTTGATCATGGTTGCAATGATGTCTCCATATGAACTTTGAAGGTGTTGTCATGGAGTATGCCTTCACGTGTGTATTGTTGATCATGCAGTGCTAGGAACACAAGTGTTCACATGTTATCAAATTGTTGTGATGTGGTTGTTGTTGTCATGCATGAGGCCATGGTTTGAGTAGTTTCTATGGTCATGCATTGATGACTGGACTCTAGCTAGAATGATGTGTATATGGTTTTGTTCTCATGTGTTGTACGTCTATATGTAGTTTTTATGCATGTATGGTCATGGTCATAGTTATGCATGAATAGTAGGTAAAACATGCCTTGTAAAGTCATTGTATGCAATTTAGGTCATCATGATGATATTGTTTGTTATGATGCTAATGTGCTAGATGAGATAGAATAAGAGATGCAGATCATTAAAGTGAAGTTGCAACATTGGACCTCGAGGCAAGAGAAAATCATCATACAGTACTGTATGTTTGGCATGCAAGTATGTAAGTTAAGGATTTTTGTATGCATTAGGTTTATATACATGAGTTTTATGTACATTTTTTTTATGTTATTGTTACATACATGATAGAGGATGGTTGATTAGTATATTCATATGCATATGTGTCAAATAGTCATTTATAATAGTAACTTATGGTTGTATGCATTCCTATTTTTGTTTATGTTAGATAACTTGATGATCATGTTATATGTTGTTGATGAGTATGCTATAGGTTAACTTGTTGTTGTTATATGTTAGTTAACTTGATGATTAGGGTTATAACATTAATATCTTGATGCTATATGTATCATGCTAAAATGGATTGGCCTATGAAGATGGTTAGGGTTATGAAATTCAGGTATGAGTCGACTTATTGTGTTGCATTGTGTGTTACTAATCTAGACCGATCGTACATGTGTGATTTCTATGCATAAGTGATAAATTCTTATGAGTTTATGATGTGAACATGCTAGTCAGTTAATGTTATGGATATTGTGATCTTATTTATGTTTGAGTTGACATGTTGTAAATTTATATCTTCCTAACTAGATTGATTGTTCAGATGAGATGGCCTCCCCTGAGGTACACTAAGGTATGAGTTTGCTTATGTCGTATACTTGGTTCTTAATTCTTGATTATGTCGTTTATTTGATGTTGAGTGTTTAGTGTTTATCACTTCATCTAGTTGATTTATTTAACATAGTATGTTTTCAAGTTGGTTTGATGTTTGATGAATTGCATAATATGAGTATGTGTTTATAAGGTTTCTTGTTGAAATGAACTTGTTTTAAGAGGATTGTACTAACACATATGTGTTGAGACAATTGATATGTACTTGAGTATAGTAGGTGATAGTTGTAGCATTGTGTCTAAGGACTATGATTTGACTATGAATTATGACATGATTGTTAGTCTTCGTAAAGGTTGACCTCAAATTTATAGATATGATTGTCTTGATATTTAGAACATGTGGTTGACACGTGTGAGCAATTGTAGGGTAACATGTTAGGTATTAGCGTGACGAGGTAATAATTGATGTGTCTATATAACTAACACCCGTGTGACGTGACAATATATAATAAGATTCAATTGTAAGAGGGTAAAGGTAAAAGAAAGGAATCAGGTAAGAATTCCTTTGGCTATGTTTGGAAACCATAATTCCAAACGAATGACTGCTTTGCATATGTGGAGTCTTCCTAACCTTGATTTTGTTTGAAATTATGTGGATATGTGCTAGATTCATGAATGTGTAATTGATTGGTATATTAGCTGGTCTTTAGTTACAGGTGGATTTGTCAAAGTATTCAAGTCCCTTTGAGAGATGACATGGATGTGTTCAGTTGCAAGAAATGTGCTTGGCACAACAAGATAAGGTAACTGATGTATTGTTATGTTTATTTATACAATGAAATTTATGAGTTTATGGAAATATAATGCAAGGAACTGCATGGAAAGGAGAGGTTGCAACAAAATATTGAAGAAGGCTTGGGTTGAGCTTTCCCTGGGAACCCTGGGGAATGAGTCATGGTGTCTATTTTTAGTCTTGTGCTTTTAGGCTACTTTTATTTGTTGTGCTTGATTGTGGTTTCATTTTCATCTTCTGCATGGCCATGCCACTTGGGTTATGGTGTCGTTATTGGTTTCATGGTTTCCTTCTTGGTTGTTTATTGTCTTGCTTTTTATGTTTTGAGTGTCTTAGGAATTGGTTGGGGAAGAGGAAAGTTGATGGAGCTCTGGGAGAGATGTGTGGCACCCAAAAAGTAATGTAAGAACTTAGATGAATCTTTGTGCATGAGTAAGCACAATGGAAGGTAAGATTATGATAGTTGGTTGGACTGGTTGGGTCCATTGTGGTAAACAGATGGTGGTAGTACAGACATGAGAAAGGTAACCAGAAAAGGTAAAGTGTATGGATCTAAGGTGTCAGATGCCTTGGTTATGTTGGGAGCTATTTTTATCAATGTCATGCATGTTGTGAATGAATAAAATGGTTTCTCTTAACCTTGGCATTGATATCTAGTATTTATGGTGTGATCATGATTGCTTTATGCTAATGATTGTATGCATTTATGTATGTATGCATGTTGTTATCTGACAGGGTCATCATGGATCATGATTGTTTTATGCTAATGTTTATGTATATGTATCCATGTGTCTATGTATATATGTCATTTTATGACAGGGTCATCAGGAATCCTTCTGGTGGAGGAATGATTTCTTACGCAGGAAAATGACATGAAAAGGTTCCTGGTTTAAGAGGAATCAAGTGGAAGAGTAGTCATGAAAAATATATGAGGTCAGTATCATGTGGATATGAATGGATATTATATTATTATAATATGTCTATGTTTATGTTATGACAGGTAAATCTGAAGGATACATCAACGAAATGAAAGAAGGGTGGTATGTGGCATGCTATGATAAGCATGGATGGTGGAGAGACACTAAAAGCAAGGTTTCTTGGTAGAGAAAGTGTGGTTTTGGATGTGTGGTACTACTATTGTGCACATGTTGTATATGTTGTATATTTTACATTTGTGATGTTCTGCACATGCGGTGATGTGCATATGTAGTGTGTGTACATGCTGATTATGTAATGTTATGTACATGGTGTAGTATAGATAGTGTTGTATGAATTTTTCATATTCAGTGTTGGGTATATATGGTGCTATGTACATGTTGGATACACCGTGATGTGTACATATTGTATTGTGTGCATGATGGATATGCGGTGTTGTATGAATATAGTGATTTGCGCATGTTTGATATGTGGTGTTGTGTACATATGATGTTATGTACATGTTTAAAATGTAGTGTTATGTAAAAGTGTTGTTGCGTGCATGTTGTACATGTGGTGTTATGTGCATATGGTGTGGTGTGCATGTTTTAACAAGTGGTGTTGTGTGCATGTGGTATTGTGTACATGTTGTACAAGTGGCATTGTGTGCAGGTGGGCTTGTGTACATGTCTTGCATGTGGCATTGTGTACATGTGGTGTTGCATACATGTCGTGTGTGTGGTATTGTGTACACATTATGCAATAGTCGAGTATATAGATGGCACTGTGTATAAGTTGTCCAGGTGATGTGATGTACATGTGATGTTATGCAAATGTTGTGTAGGCGGTGCTTGCTACATGTGGTACTGGTGTACGTGTGGGATTGAGTGCAAGTTGTACATGTTGTGTTATAGGCATGTGGTACTATGTATGTGCATTATGCAGTCATGGTATCGTGGCATATGCATTCATTATGCTACACTCTAGATACGTATTTGTGGTATGTTGTACATTAGGTGTAGGTGCATGTATTATGTTGTATATGGATGTAGGCATATGTATTGTGTTGTGTTGTACATTAGGTATAGGTGTTTGAGTTGTGTTGTATAATTTGCGTACATGTATGCATTTTGTGGTGTCGCACATTGTGTGTGGATGAATGTCTTATGATGTACATTGTGCATGTATACGTATGTACAAAGGGTGTAGGTATAAGTGTTGTTTTCAGGTATAGGTGCGTGCCTTGCATGGTGTTGCATGTCATGTGTGGTTGTATGTGTGTGATGCACACTATGCATATGTGCACGTGGTGGAGGATAAGGCATTGGGTGTTTGTTGCGTGTGGAAACTGATCCGGTATGTGTACAAAAGAAAAATTGCAAAAGTAAGGATCAATGAAGGATAAGTATCGGTATTGTATTTCAGTTTTACTATGCATATGATTTATGATTCTGGTTTATGATGATTACATGTGATCTATGATTCTAGTTTATAATGGTTACATGGGATTTATGATTTCGATCTATGATGGTTATGTTTTGAGCTAACTCGAAAAGATATTTGTATACATTTTGATTTGGTTAAACATGCTTGTTTGACTTGTTGTGATAGGAAGTAAACATGATTGCAAGTGTACCTTATTGACAAACTACCAATGAGGTATGATGTGAATTTATTTCAATTTATTTTAAATCTAATGGAATTTATGTTCTTGGTACAGGAATGCATGAATTGCCCAGTTGGGTGATTGAAATCAACTACAAGAATTTGCAACAACAAAAGGAATTGGAAAATGTAGTAGTATACTAGTAAACCATTCAGGAATATGGCCATTGTCAGACATTGGTACCCAATAGTTCCCATTGATTTCCATTAGCATGTTATGACTGGTTTCATTGTTTTGAGACAGGGATATGCCTTGCTTTTTATATCTTCTGATGTGAGGAAGTCTTGCAAAGAGATGGATTGCTCAAGATGGGGGTGCCAACGGAACTTGGAAGGTGAGTGACTGCACAGAAGGGGTGACTGGATTTCTCAAGGGACTGTTTAGTAGAGAGGGGAAGTTCATTGATGGATTTATTTTGGTCATTAGCATTGCCAGATGGAATCAGATGCACATTAGGAGTGTGCCCTAGGACAATGAGCTGGTAATTGTTCACTGAGAGGACAAGTGGCATAGGATTGTGGTGCTGGACATTGGATGCAGATTTAAATTTGCAATGGATTCTAGACTCCTTGGGAAGGAGGTGGATCCTGGTAGTACTTTTGAGGGTGGAAGTGTGAGCCTCTGGATTCCATTGTTGCAGATGAAAACATGGTATCTTTTATTTGCTGGTTGATAAAATGTGTATATGCGTATATTATTGTAAATACTCTATCGAGTTGGATTTATAAAACTCCATGGATAGTATGGTTATTTTCTGGTTGAAGAAATGTGTATGTGTATATGTGGTTATTATAAATACCATAATGAGTTGTGTTATAAAGCTCCACTATGTGGTATGTTGTCATGATGTTTTTTTTTAGCAAATGGTCATTGTAAATACTACAAAAAGCTATGTTAAAAATCTCCATGGGAAGTATGTTTTGTTTTTAGTGGTCTTGTTGGTTATAGGTGTTTTTGAACACTAAGGACGGTGGTCCCCCAGGGGGAGGTTTCTATAACAATCTTGGTGAAAATTCGATGTATATATATATATTATTATATATATATAATATATATATATATATTATATATATATATATATATATATATATATAATATATCACGGATGATGGGACACATATTCCAAGATGAATGGTGGGCAAGACAACCTAGTGCGTGTTCATTTGGTTATTTATGGCTAAGGAAATTGGCAAAGGAAATGGATAAGGCATTAAAGAGGCAAAAAGGTATTTTGGCACATTTATTTATGAAAATAATGGAAATTAGGAGAAAAGGAAGGTGAAAGGTCATAGGTTGCACATGAGGATTAAATTTAAGGAAAATAATGGAAAATGAAGAAAATAGAGGCCTCATTAATAAAAAGGCTTCTGAGGATCAGTGGAAATACTTGGTCAGTTTAGTGTTGGAGGTCTCTTCTATTCTATTTCTCTCTCATACTCTTGGATACTTAGAGTTTTCTTAGAGCATGCTTGGAGGGGTGGCACACATGGATTCTTTGAGCAAGAAGGAAAAGAAGGAGTAGGAAAGTGTAAGAAGGAATTGAGATTAGCAACTAAATGAGATTTTCTTGCAGATATCGAGTTGCATATATGTTTCCTTCACTAGTTTTGGCATGCATGGCACATGCATGTGCTTTCTTGGCTATGATCTATCACTAGCATGGAGGATGGCCTAGATCGACAGTGGATTTCCTAGCCTTTCCATTTCTTGGATAGCCATGGTGATTGTGAGTTTAATTTTATTGTTTTGCTTTGGTTGTTTCTCATGTTTCCTTAGCTTGGGTTGAGTTATTAGTCTTGGAGGGCCTGTAATAGATTGGGTTGAGTTACTAGTCCTGAAAGACATGCTTGAACAAACACTCTGGAATCCCCTAGTGTGTTGAGTTACTAGTCCTGGAATCCTTGGTTGGACAAACGATCTGGAAGCCCTATATAAGTTGTGGGTTCAGTTACTAGTTCTGGAAGCCTTGGTTTGAAAAACTCTCTAGAAAATCTGGAAGGCTTGATGGAGACGAATTTGATGATGGTTTTGGTGATGTACGACCATGAGGTTGAGTCATTGTTTGATGGGTTAAGGTGGATGGCCTCTGGAAGCCTTTGATGAGTTTTGATTGATGTGTTCTATGAGATCCCACATTCATGCTTGGAATATGGCACGAGGGTGAATGGATGAAGAGAGATTTCGTTGAGCCATCTACAGTCATGTGGAATGTGGTAGTCCCATATCCAGTTGGTTCATTGCATTCATTAATGAGAAATTCTTTCCTTGATTTCCATTTGTAAAGGTATTGATGTATTTATGGATTCAATGATTACCATGTTTATTGTATTTATGTTCCTATTATGCTGGTTATATGCACATTTTTTTAAAACTGTTATGTATGGCTCTCAGTATGTTTTTACTTGTATGTGAATGAATAATGTGTTTATGACCAAATAGATGATAACGCAAAAAATGGCATGAGGAAGCAATGGTTCATAGTGATTCTCATATAAGTATGAGATCCTTACGCTTAACTCTGTTATCTATACATACAAATTACATGTCGACGATATGTTTGAAGAAATGCCTGTCATGGCTAGTAGGGATCCAGTCAAGGTCTTGAACATGTATTTTCTTTAATTTTGTCATTTCCATTTTAATTTACTGATCTGAAGAGATGGTTCAGTTCTAGGCAGTGACCTAGGCTCTAGGCCTAAAAACGTGGTTGAAATCTTGGAGTCGCTGGCATAACACTTACAATTTGGGTCTTTGGTCATTGGTGGGCAAGCCTGTGGGAGTGAATTTAGGTTTATGGTCACCCTCATGCCTATAGCACGGGAGAGATTAAGCCTTAAATTGTCCAAAAGCTTAGTGGGATCCCAAGGAAAGTTGTCTAAACTATTGGATTGGTTCCTGAGTGTATTGTAGCTGATGATTGATGTATAAATGGTGTGTTTAAGTCAGTTCCACTTCCTTAAGGTGGCTTAGGAGGTCGAATCATATCATAGTGGCCTCTCGTCGCATGTTTACCCCAGCTGGTTGGTTTCTTTGGCAGATGTGGGAGGAGGGTGTTACATTTAATATAACCTTCATTTTCCTAATAAAGGATATACGAGCCTTAATTTGTGTCTAATTTGGAGGCCCATCACTCTGGATAACGTGGGAAGAGACTAATATGGTTGGTATTAGTGATTTCTTGACTGATTAGGTAAAATCACTTTGGTTGAAGGTTGAGGTTGTTTGGACTCTAGAACCCCTGGTTGGTTCTGTTTTTCTTTAACCCATATCATCCCACATTCATTCTTGTAATATAGCGCAAGGGTCATTGGCTGAAAGAGATATTTTGGTTTAGCCAATATAGAATTGGGTGGTATCTGGAAGTCCTTAACTTGGTTGGCTTTTGAATATGTTAACGAGATATTTTTCCATTGTGACCTATGAGGATAAGTACTGGTTATTATGTTTATTTTATGGTTGATTGTCATGGACTTTGTTCTAGTTATATGTTAGTTATATGCTTGGTTAGATGATGTTCTCTTACTAGGGATCTCGTTCATGAGTTATTGAATTTTTGGAATGCATGGGATAACAAGTGCCATTGTAGCTAGCTTGAGAGGGAATTTAGCCTTCTTGGTAATTTTGAGATGACTTTTATAAGCTTATGTTCAAATATGTATTCATGACTTGTACCTTCTATGTTTACTATTTGCTTAACGAAATGTGATTCGTGTATTAGTTATGTATTGGTCTAGATCTTGTTTGAATATTGAGTTTTTAGACTTGTTATGATCATTGGTTGCATTATAGAAAGTTTTGGGCACTTCCAGTAAGTTCCCTGAAGGCTAGCCCTGGAAATTGGAATATATCTCACCACGGCATGCACAAAACATAAATTTTGGTCATAACTGCATGGATGTGGGATTCTAGGTGCGGTTGTAGCCTCATAAATACATGCACAATGTGTTACGAGTGCGGTTGAGGTTTCAAGCTTGTGAAAATGAGTTTTAGCTCAAGGATTGATCACCAAAGGTGGTTGTCAAGCTATTGAGTGATCCAATGTCCCTGAAGAGTGGAGTCATATTCAAAGGATGAAGACTTCAAGGAGGCATTTCAGTACTTGGAAATATAAAGTCATGTGCACAATAGTGATAGAACAATTGAATACCATCTCCAAGAAGGGTTACTCTACAAGCTATATATGTTATGTTCATCCAAAGGTGAGTGACTTTAGCTGATTAGAGAGCTCACAAGTCCAAGGTTGTAGGGCGCTTTGGTGTAGGGAAAATAATAGAAAAATTGTAGAGGTATGTGTATTACCCAAAGATGTAAGAATAGGTAGCTAGGTTCATAAGAGCATGCATGTGTTGTTGTAAGAGAAAGCATAGTAATAGGAAATAGGGTTTATCATCCCTTATAAATACCCACTCATCCTTGAGAATTCATTTCCATGGACTTTGTGTGAGTTTTACCAACAGCGAGGAAGGGAAATGACTACCTATTCAAGGAAGTTGGCAGTTTAGCAAGATGTGTGATTTAATGTTTTGTAAAAGGAGCATGAACATGAAAGAAGCAATAAAATTGTTCTTTGGATAAGTCTGGCTGCATTTTGGGATAACAAGGAACATTATTTGAGATAGGGATACAAGATTTCTTAGTGCAATTTGGACTACATTATGGGAGAATATGGATCACAAATTTGAAGAGTTTGATTTCACTCCATCCATAGACAAATGTTCAAACAAAATTATTCAACAAGACTTTGGTGCAACTTTTGAGGGATTACAATCAAAAGAATATGAAGAATTGGGACAAGAATATGGTGCATATACAACACTCTTATAACATAACACTCCACACTTTTTCTGGTATGTTTGGAAAATCAAAGTACTTGTGTATTAGATTTGACTTTCCTTACTCGATAATTAATTGGGATATTTATTGGAATTTTATTATTTTGTTCTACTTCATCATCAAGTAATTATGAAAACATGAATATTACAAAGACATAAAGAACATAAGATATAGGCTCCATGCCAAGGAAAAACCCCACTATTGGGCAAAACCCGAACAATCCTCTTCTTATAGAATCATATCAAGTGAGATATTAGGTTTCCCAATACCAATTCAGCCCTCCAATCACTATCATAATTCTTCCCTTAAAATGCCTTGTCTCACAAAGAAATTCATCCTCCCTATAGCTTGTATTTTAGAAACCTCGTGATCATTCTATATGTCATATAAAACTATTATTACAATCCTTTTTTTGACCACATTATTTTTTTTCTTTAACTCCCATATCATCATAGGAATGGTCCTTATTAATCTTGCATAACACTAGAGGATCATTGCTTGTGTTAGTGTCAGTCTTTGAAACCTTCCTCCAGTGATCAAGCATGCTCTTACAAAGCGATTTTAAGGTGTCAAGGTCAAATTTTGTCATTTCAGTGAGTCTTCAAGAAAAATTTGGTCACTAGGTATTAGGTCTAGGATTTGTTTTCACTCCTTTCAAAGTTGTCCAAATTTCGGTCCATGTCACCATTCAGCTGAGTGTACCATCATTCATAGGGTTGTCATTATCATGTCAGGTTCCAATGGGTCATTTTACACCTTTTTCATGCTTTAGTTGTGCCTAGGTAAGGTTCATTTCCCTCTCCTAGGTTTTTGAAGGTAATGTCTTTTGGATGGTCAAATAATAAGAAAAAATTGTATCCTGATGTTCATGCACCTTCCCCTATTTTTAATGTACGTTATCAAACACTTCCCATCACCGATATCCCTCAAATTCCTCATTTTCGCACAAACCCTAGTTCCTTGCTACAATTTGACAATTTTCTAGGCTAGGCTTGTGTTTTGTCCTTTTGGACCCCTTCCCCTAACTAAATATTTGAACTCCCATTTTCCCTTACTTCCTAACATCCCTCCCTACTTCCCAAATTTTTCTCAAGAATTTAGATGCCCCTTATCCCCTTCATTTCACTTCATTTCGACAAATCCCCTGTTCCACACATCGGGATAGGTTTTACTCCAATGATGTTTCTAAGAAAGAAAAGATGAATTTGGGAAAACTGAGAGAGGGTTTTCTCCACAATAGTCCAAGGAAGAAAAATTTCCTTCACTTTTAGACAGGTGTCATGGTTTTAGAGAAATGTCAAAAATACAGTTTCCTCAGGAGAATTGATGCACCTCTGAAGTGACCTTGGGAAAATCAATATTTCTCCTATATTTGTTGGCCAAATGACTTTCTTGATGAGTCAAATGATAATTAGGCACAAATGAATTTCAAATGAGCTATCATGAGCTCAATTTGGAGTTGAGGAAAATCTTCAAAAGTTGACTGCAACAGCACTCTGCCTTTAGGCAGCCTTATTTTGTACATTTTGACCAGTCTTGGGATATTTGACTTTTGATAGGGAAAATGAACTCAAAATTGAAAAATTAAAGTGGTTTTGGAAAGTAGACTCAATAAGATTTCCAAAAAGCTATCATGTGCCCAATTTTGACACCATGAAGGCCTCCAAAGGTGTCCTGCAAAAATCATTATGCATCTGTCACCTGGTGCGGCACACTTGTTGAGCACGATGCACCTGGTGCAGGTTTTACACTGAAATTTGAACGGGTGCGGCACACATTTTGAGCACAAAACACCTGGGTAGTGGCGCAGTGCACCTGCCTGCTTAGCCTAAATTTCACTCAAATCATTTTGCCAAGCTCCAAATTTGTGCAATCTACATTCAACAAGTAAGTGAAGCATTCCATAGTGCCATTGCAAAAGTTTTGATCATCATTCATGGTGTGTAAATAGGTGAAAAGGAAAAACCTAGTTTGTTGCATAGTCACATTCAAAAAACTATCTAGGGTTTCAAAGTTTTCATTGTTGTTGTTTTCTCCCCTTGCATCATTTACATTCCCCTTCACTACATTTCACTCATCTCATTTCCCCCTTCCCTATTTCATTCACGTTCATCTATTGCCCTATCCCCAAAACTAAAAACCCTAATACCTAATCCCACTACTCCCAAACCCTAATTGGAATATCTAAACCCTAATACCTAATTCCTACTATCTCCAAACCCTACAAGCCCTAAACACTCTCCCTAAAATCCTACACACTTATCCTACTCACTCCCTAAACCCTACTCACATCCCTAAACCATGTTCATACATACATTTCCACACTCCATTACCCATACAATTTGCCCATTCTATTCCTCCATCCTATTCCATACTATTATCCACAAATCATTCATATATAATCACATTTTTCAAAACTAAGGGAAAACAATGGAAAGAGACAGTGAATACGACTATGATAAGCAGCAAATCAAAGGCAAAGAGAAGATGCATGAGGATGATATAGATGACAAACAAGAAAGAAAACAAATATTTGGAGGATAATAAAAGCCTAATGGAGCTAGAAATGTTGAAACTGAAGAAGCAAAATGACGAAGAGGACCATGTCACTTTGACTTCGATTGAACAAGTGATAGAGAATGACAAGGAGTCTTGGTTGAAGAAGATGAACATGCACTTGGAGAGGCTATTGGACAAGGCTAACGAGGAGAAGGACATGTTGTGGCACATTGCTTTTCATTATTTGGCAAGAAACAAAAGTTTCAAAGCAAGAATTAGGACTTTAAAGGCCAAGTTGAGGAAAACGTCGAGGAGCAAGAAAGAGTAAGATAAGCTCAAGATCTTGGCTGAGGCTCCCTTGGCTCAACATAATACTTGATGCAGATCACTCAGCCCAAATTTCAAGAAATTTGGCACACTTTTGTCAATTTTTGAATTTTTGGAGAAAAACACAAGTTTTTCTGCCTGGTGCACCACGCCACCTGGCACACGCTTTTGCTAGGGACCTCCTTTGATGAAAAACTCACCATTTTTGGATTCCTCATGCAAAAAAATGAATGCCCACAAATGGCCAAGAAAGTTTGACAAGTTTTGAGCTTCCAAAAGGGTCAAAAACACCTCAAAAATGGCCTTTCTGCCCCTTTTTGGCCACACAGAAATAAGTGCTAGGAGAACTCACTCTTGGAGGGGCAAATGGACACCAAATTCAGAAATTCCACCTGTCTAGAAAGTAGACAGATAGAACTTTCCAACAAGCCCACGTGGAGAAAATTTGGTGCACAGGAAGGCCTCCAAAATCATCTGCAAAAAGGTGTTATGCACAGGGACAGTGGTGTGATGCACAGGATGGAAAATTGACTTTTTTGCCAAAAAAATTTGTTTTTTCACCTAGTTTTTTCTCAGTTTGACTTTTATCTCTCTCATAGTTAGAATCATGATGTAATT
>APFE030371080.1:0-15506 GCA_000404065.3 Pinus taeda | reverse complement strand
CTCTTCTGGTCTGGGGTGTATCCTTTGTCAAATTCATCTGCCTGGGGATTTGTGAGTAAATCCCAATTTAACATTTCTTTCATCCACTGTGCACTGATCTGTGATTTTGGACATCCATCCATGAGTGCAAAGAATTTATGCATCTCCATGACTGCAGGTTTCTTGTAGTCAGAGGGGATCTGTTTGAATCTACACTCAGGAATCAGTTCGGACATTTCTAATTTTCCCAATCCATATCTAGGCTTTGAAGGTCTCATCAGACAAATCATTTGTGTAAGCCTAGGATCTTCCTCTTCTATTGAATGCATCATGAGGACATGATCAGTATCTGGCTCAGACTCATGTGGAAAAGGTATGTCTGAACATTTAGGATTTGGACATGAACTGATAGAAGTGGAGGGAGGAGCAGTGCCAGTTCTGGGATTATGATGCAGATGGATATTCTGTTCTGCTAGACTCAAAAGATTGATGATGTTTGTACATTCTGGACATTTTACTTCTAAGGATGAAAAATTTACAAGTTGGGCGAGTTCAAAAAGCTGTGAGTGATGACAAGAAGAGGATGATGAACAAGCAGTATCTACAGTAGAGGGATCTCTGTAATATTTTGACATTTTGCAGGCAGCTTCTATTCCTTGACGATCAATGGTAGATCTTCGAGGAAAAGATATGACTGCACAAGAAGCACTTTCTGTGATATTGGCGGAAGTAATATTCATTGGGAGTTGAGGCCTGGAATGATTAACAGTCCAATGTTTTGGGAATTCTAAAGTTTCCCATTTTATCAATTGATGTTCAACTTTTTGATTCTTTGGATCTGTTTTTACAACAACACTTGACTTGGAATTTCGGCTGGGGGTATGCCGGATGGCTGGCCAAAGAGTGTTGGTGTGTCTTAGACAGGCTTTTGTCTGAATGGCTATATTATTTCTCTTTTTCTTCATATCAAATCCAGTGGTATGAATTTGCAATTGTAAGATATCCTGGATAGTTTCATCAAAAGTATACACAGAGAAATTTGGATAACAATCGAAATAGACTGGGCCATCGGACAAAGGAGCAACAATTCCACCAATGATAGAGTCTGTATATTTGTTGTGTGTCAGATCTCTGACTGTTGCAAGCACAAAAGTGTTCAATCCTTTATGGACTAAAGGATTAATACCGACTCTAATGCAACCAAGATGTACATAATTTGTTTTCAATCTTTTTGCTTCTGCTTGTAGAGATTTAGGATCGAGCAGTGGGATAGTTTGTATACTATCTGAATTTTCTTCTACTTGACTGACTGACTCTTTGATACTGATCCTAGAGGCGGCAATTAAATGAAACGGAGCTAAGTCACTATAAACTTATGAGGGTGTAATGTCTGGGAGAGCCCATCTCAGAGCCAGTAACGTCTGGTTCTAAAGGTTGGTACTCAAACATCTCTTTTATTTCCACAGAATGGATTCATTCAGAAAGTCTGTCTCATTCTGAGAGCTTGAAGAAGATTCTCTCCCAGAAAACAATATGCTTAAAGACATGTTTGAAAGTAATTCAAACAGAACTTTGAATTCTGTAGAGAAGACATATGAAGAAAGTCAGCCATCTGCTAGATGGGCTCTCCCAGACATTACACCCTCAGAAGTTTATAGTGACTTAGCTCCGTTTCATTTAATTGCCGCCTCTAGGATCAGTATCAAAGAGTCAGTCAGTCAAGTAGAAGAAAATTCAGATAGTATACAAACTATCCCACTGCTCGATCCTAAATCTCTACAAGCAGAAGCAAAAAGATTGAAAACAAATTATGTACATCTTGGTTGCATTAGAGTCGGTATTAATCCTTTAGTCCATAAAGGATTGAACACTTTTGTGCTTGCAACAGTCAGAGATCTGACACACAACAAATATACAGACTCTATCATTGGTGGAATTGTTGCTCCTTTGTCCGATGGCCCAGTCTATTTCGATTGTTATCCAAATTTCTCTGTGTATACTTTTGATGAAACTATCCAGGATATCTTACAATTGCAAATTCATACCACTGGATTTGATATGAAGAAAAAGAGAAATAATATAGCCATTCAGACAAAAGCCTGTCTAAGACACACCAACACTCTTTGGCCAGCCATCCGGCATACCCCCAGCCGAAATTCCAAGTCAAGTGTTGTTGTAAAAACAGATCCAAAGAATCAAAAAGTTGAACATCAATTGATAAAATGGGAAACTTTAGAATTCCCAAAACATTGGATTGTTAATCATTCCAGGCCTCAACTCCCAATGAATATTACTTCCGCCAATATCACAGAAAGTGCTTCTTGTGCAGTCATATCTTTTCCTCGAAGATCTACCATCGATCGTCAAGGAATAGAAGCTGCCTGCAAAATGTCAAAATATTACAGAGATCCCTCTACTGTAGATACTGCTTGTTCATCATCCTCTTCTTGTCATCACTCACAGCTTTTTGAACTCGCCCAACTTGTAAATTTTTCATCCTTAGAAGTAAAATGTCCAGAATGTACAAACATCATCAATCTTTTGAGTCTAGCAGAACAGAATATCCATCTGCATCATAATCCCAGAACTGGCACTGCTCCTCCCTCCACTTCTATCAGTTCATGTCCAAATCCTAAATGTTCAGACATACCTTTTCCACATGAGTCTGAGCCAGATACTGATCATGTCCTCATGATGCATTCAATAGAAGAGGAAGATCCTAGGCTTACACAAATGATTTGTCTGATGAGACCTTCAAAGCCTAGATATGGATTGGGAAAATTAGAAATGTCCGAACTGATTCCTGAGTGTAGATTCAAACAGATCCCCTCTGACTACAAGAAACCTGCAGTCATGGAGATGCATAAATTCTTTGCACTCATGGATGGATGTCCAAAATCACAGATCAGTGCACAGTGGATGAAAGAAATGTTAAATTGGGATTTACTCACAAATCCCCAGGCAGATGAATTTGACAAAGGATACACCCCAGACCAGAAGAGAAAAATGGCTATAGATTGGAAAAGATATATGGAGAATAATAATGAATGGATATCTTTCTATTCCTGGAAAGATAGGGTAGCTCCTATAAATGTTCTGACTGGTAGCTCTTCCAGCCATATTCCTGATAAACATGGGTGGACTGCTCTGGAAATCATAATCAAAATCGGCATGCCTATCAAAGATGACAAGAAAGAGGGAGTCTGCAGAAAAATGGTGAGACAGATGGAAAGGCTCTCCTTCTCCATTACTGAGAAGGCTGTCGAATTCTGTTAACAACTCCTTTTCTAGAGTCGCCTTCCGGTCCTCCGACAAATCCTGAACAGAAATCTGAAATCAGTACAAAGTAAAAAAAGATACACAATCTATATTCATTTTAAAAGTTCACATAAAATACATGCAATAACACGATCGGTATATCAATATGGATGGATGGATGTTATGTTAACCTGTCCTGTCAACACTGTAAAAGACCCTAATGGATTGCCTTCTCTTTCAATTTCTCCCCACCTTTTCACCAACATTTGGCTTTTCTGGATCTCTACATACTGTAGTGTTTCTATCTTCACCACCTTGTCCATCTCTTTCCCTTCCAACAAAGGGCAATCAGGTAGATATAATAGTCGCAATGAGGCAAGACAGTGAAAATATTCAGGCAGACCTTTTAAACTGTGGCACTCTCTCAAGTCTAAACTTTCTAAGGAGGCGAGGCAGTGGAAGTCGTTACACAAATCTTCAAGGTTTTTGCACTCATTTAAATCCAGACTTCTTAAATTTACTAATTCCCCAAATCTGTCTGGAAGCTTCTCTAAATTGCTACACCGCTCCAATGAAAGAAATCTGATAAAGGAGAGGTTGCAGAACCCATTAGGTAGTTCTTTTAAGCTTGAACAGCCTGACATATCCAGTGAGGAGGCCAACGACTTCAGGTCTCTAATGCTTTCTGGAATACTTCTTAATTGGCTGCATTCCTTCAAATCTAATTCAGCAAGTGATGTTAAGTTTCCTAAGCCATGAGGGAGATCTAGTAGCCTCTCGCAATAGGATAGATCCAATGATTTCAATGCTGTAAGTTTCTCAAAACTACTAGGAAGCACTTTTAGATTCTCGCAACCCTGCAAATTGAGTTTTTCCAGAGAAATCAATGATCCAAAATCTTCAGGCAATTGCATTATACGCGAACAGTACTCCATTCTGATTACTCTTAAAGAATGGAGCTTTGAAATTGAGGCTGGTAACTCCTGTATAGATCTGCAATATGAAAGTGTCAGTTCATGCAAACCACGTACTAGATCACCCAGGTCTTCAGGCAATTTTTTCAACGCTACAAAGTGGGTCAATCTAAGTATCCGCAAATTCCCGAGATGCCGAAGATCGCCGGAAGAGATTTCCAAGGCATGAGAATGTGACCCATCAAACTCCATGTACCTAACACTCGAGGGAATCTGCAAATTTTTTGTGACAAACATAATCAAATTGAACCATTAAAAATAATAAAACTATCTCACACACGAATTCATTTTTTGAAGAAAATTGAGGAAAGAGATATTGGACTAAATATTTAAAAGAGACTTGCCTCGAGGAAATTCAAATCCCTTGGTTCATACTTCAAATATTTCAATTCCTTTGACTGGGACACATCAAAGGGAAGATGGGGAACTGCAGCTTGTAGAAAAACCAACTTTTTAAATGTTTGACTACATTTGTCCTTTACTTTTATCAAGTTCCCCAATGCAAGAACTCTTATCGAACTGCACAACAACTCCAATTTTGATGCTGATATATCTAATAGATCTTTATTATTTTCGCTCAGCCATATACCTTTGATCTTTGGAATTTCCTGCATGATATAATTAAACAGAATTGAGTAGTTATCATAATGACAGAGACATATTATGGAACAAAATTAATTTCATGATTTGATACCTTCTCATTTAGCAGCTCCTCAACTTGCTTTCCACTGGTGAATGTGAATCTCACTTCCTTTGTCTTTTCCAGACCGATTGACAAAATGACATCGTGTACAACAACAACCCCATCTGTGCCTCTGCTGACAAGTGATCTACTTTCCAGCATCTGCAGTTCAATCTGTCCCACAATATCCTTCACAGTGTCCCAATCCCATCCTTTGAAAAATGAGCATATGTCCAAAAATGGATCTCTGCATATCGTAGGTAGATGGTTATATGCAAAGAGGTAGGATTCTATCTCCCCAACTTCACTGTCCCATTTTTCTTTGTCTTCCATCAATATTTTATAAGCTTCTTGTTTATCCTCTGCTGCACGCATGAATCCCCCTACCACTTCCAAAAGTTTTGGAATTCCACCATATGACTGTACAAGCTTATTCAATTGGGTAGAATCTAGTTGGTTGTCCTTGTCATCCGTTCCAGCATAGATTTCGCTCCCCAAAAGCTGCATGGCTTCTGTGTCATGAAGGCCTCTCATAGCATAGGTTATTGTTTTCACTTTTAACGCTCTGCACACATCTGTATCACGTGCAGTGATAAGCAGCCTCACCTTCTTGGCCTTTTCCATATCCTTGGGCAAAAGCTGCCCAAGCTCCTCTGGCCGCAAAACATTATCTATGTAGATAAACGCGGGCACTTCCTTTAACATTCTGCCCACTTCCTCCTGTCCAACCTGGCTATTTCTAATATCGGGAACCGTCCCATCCATCAAATCTTTTAAGATCAATTCCTGCAACTCTACTATCTCTGGCTTTGAATCGATATTTTTGAAGAGCTGAACTTTAGAATATTTACATCCTTGATTGTCAGCGAACGAAAAGACGGCATCTGCAAGGGTGGTCTTACCTATTCCGCCGAATCCATGCACTATAATTGCAATGGCTTTTTTGTCACTTGCCAATTCCAAAAGATCGATAATTTCTTTTACCGACTCCTCTATTCCAACTGTTTCAACGGCATTAATTATCAGATCCATGTTTGTGGGAAGAACGAATTTAAAATAAACAAATTATTTCAATCATATATTCACCTGCATGATCCGGATATCTTCTGGAGAGAGGGGCTTTCTCGCGGCCAATGGCATCTAAAATACAAATACCCATCTGGGTATTAATTTGCCTGTACATACCATCTATGTCTCGTCTAAAATTATCCAGATCATCCTTGTTTACTGGGGCTTTGAAAAACCTGTAATAAGTCAAGGAAAGTCCATTAAAACACTGGATTCTGCCTATTGGACATGGTCATCCATTAATTATCGAACACTAGGACTTTTTTTTAGATGACGTGATGTAAATTTTAATGATGAGTAAAGGTTTGGGTTGTAATGTGCAGGTTATTGTATTATAATTTTTTTTTAATGATGCGTAAAGGTTTGAGTTGTAATGTGCAGGTTATTGTATTATAATTTTTTGAGCAGGTTTGTCTCTATCAAATATTTTCCTATGACATTTTATATTTGTAAGTTTTATATTAACAAATTATTATTTTTTTATCATTATAAAATGTAGTGTTCCAAAACGTGGGGTATTAAGAAATGGATTATGTGATTAGTCTGGAAAACCACTCTAAGAACCTAATGGATAACGAAAGCTTGAAATCTATTTTTTTTTCAAATTTATTTAAATAATAAAAAATAATTTAATTCACAAAATTAAAATTAAAAGTTTATTTTTTTTAATATTTTATATTAACAAATAATAATTATTTTTTTTAAATATTTTATATTAACAAATAATAAATGAAGTGTGAAGTTGTTTAGTGATAGAGTAAATTGGTTGGGAGACAAAAATTTCGGGATTTTTTGTCTTAAAAAATCTGATGGTAGGAGTGTTTGAATTTTGTTTTTGAGGGTGGAAATAGATTCAGCACCATCAAAAATCCTAAAACACCCAAAATGTTGAAGCTTGAAATTTGTACTTGGCATTTCCAAAAAAATTTACCCTATTTTACCAAAATCTGGTCTAAAAAGCCATTATTTTTTAGGCCAATTCATTTTTAGACTATGTTTTTTCTTTTCATGTTAATTATAGTTTTTTATTTTTATTATTTTTTAAATTTCTAATCCACAAATATTCACTCGAATCATTATTTTAGTTTTTTATTTTTATGTTATTTTTTGATTAATATTTTTGTTCCTTATTTTCAATTTAAATAGCTTTTATCAATCATTACTTTATTTTTAATAACTTTTCTCAGTAAGCTAATGTGGATTGAAATATAACCGTTGATGAAAAATCAATTTTGAAGAGATAAAATTCAAAGCAGGGTCAACGGTCAAAGTGTTAATTTTCACGTTGCTCTATGTCGTTTCAATTACTTTTAGCCCAATTCAAATCTTCAACTAGCAATCTTTTCAATAAGAATTAATCTTTCCAATCATTAACAATAATTGAACATAGAACAACAAATGCAATGATAAAGGAGACAATCAACACGTCAACAAGAGACATCGAGTTTGGTCAAAGACTAGGGGAAAACCCCACAAGGAGGAAAACCCTTTGAAAATTATTCTTCTATTAGATTGTCATAAAATGTTAAACAAAGAGTACAATGAGCCCTATACAAAATCATCTAAGAAAATAACCCAATAAAATTCAAAATTATGTTTCCAGCACCAATATATATCAAACACAACTTTTCTAGTTTGCAGTCAAATTTAGCCCTAAAGCCCAACCGCATGGAGGAAGAGGTGTGCATGCGGCTGGGACCTTCCAATTGCACCCTTGAGCCTACTGGCCTGCGGTTATAGCCAAAAATTTCCTTTGACGAGCCTGCAGTGGTGACTGAAAACCCTAGAACTTGTGCGAGCTTCAAACCTTGTATTTTTGGACCTATGTGAACCTCTTTCCTCAACCCAACCTCAGACCTGTGCAAACAAATCAATGAAGAAGAGAAGAAGATGATGTTTGGTGATGCCCAAATGAGCTTGAGGTCATTTGTATTAATAGGCTTCCAAGGGTGACCAATTTCCTGTTAGGGCCGACCTATCCAAATGTGCATATGTGGGCTTTTCTTCATAAGAACACTTTCCCTGGTCCAAATTGAGTGCTTCAATAGTAAAAAATGGTCCTCTCGAAAAGAGCAATCTAGTCCCATGGTTGGAATTTATCATTGAGTTGCAAAATTAACACTCCCTCTTAGCTAGGGACAAATTCCAACTGCATCATGCCATGTGTATCCGTTGTCATGTCATGTCTCATCTCTGCTCAACTCTATCTGCTGAAACATTCTCAAATCTGAAGAAGAAGAATCTAGGAGCATTAGCTACCACTCTCTATAACGTTAGAGAGCATATCGCAATCTGAGAACAATATCAAGGAGCACATCTCAACCTGAAACTACATATCTCAATCCTAAATCTCATGGGGGGAGAAAAACACCTTCAACCCCATATCTAGCAATAGGTGATATAGGGGAGCACATCTCAACCCATCCTATTCCCAACTGATATTCCCAACAATGACCCTCAAGAGTCATGTAGTAGAACACCTACATCATAATCAACTTGGATTGTACACCCCCAAGTACACTCTCAACCCGTTGGCTAAATACAAAGCAGTAATCCCAACAAGCCTAGTTTGTGGGTATGATGCCAACTGGGATATATTATGAAAAGACCAACATAGGGGAGCAACAACTCTAGCCCTATGTAACAGATAGGGGAGCAACATATACGAACCTTTTGTCCAAATATCCCTCAACCCTAGGAGCCCTCTATCTCAATTCCTCACACTAGGAGCTTAGACAACGGGGAAGAGTCAACTCAGTGTTCTTGATCGGTGATGCCCCTTACCAGAAGGGGTCGTATCCATTAGTCCAAGTTGCTCTCTGAAGACCAAGAACTTCCCTTTCAGAAAATCCTTGGTGAGAATATCTGCAATCTACTCATTTGTTGATATATGATGGCATCTAATGGCTCCTCTATGCACCATGTCTCAAATGTAATGATATTGAATCTTTATGTGCTTGGACTTGTCATGAGATACATGATTATTTGCGAGAAATATCCCACTCTTGTTGTCGCAATATATCATTGTAGTGTCTAGGACCTTCTCATATAGCTCTCCAAAGAGCTTCCTCAACCAAACTGCTTTGCAGCTAGCCATGCTAGCGGCAATGTACTCTGCGTCAGCGGGTACTCAATGCTACAGACTTTTGCTTCCTGCTCATCCTATATATCACAGAAGATCCAAGACTAAAACAACATCCAGATGTACTCTCCATGTCGACATTGTTTCCTTCCTAGTCAACATTGGTATATCCATGAAGTCGAACATCTTCGGTAGAATATCTCAAACCAAGGGTGATCATCCCATGCAAATATCTCAAAATGTGTTTGACAGTGATCCAATGTGCATGGAGAGGCTCGGTCATGAATTGACACAATTGCATAGCATATATCTGGATGGATGTTCACTAAGAACATCAAAGCCCTAATCAATTGTCTATACTTGAATGGATTCGCCAAATTGGGTCTTGTAGCTTCTCCACATAATTTCTTGAAATTCATTTCCATCGGTGTGGGAAAGGACTTTCATTTTGTCATTCCAAATCTCTCCAACAACTTCATGACATATTTTCCTTGTGAAAGGAAAATTTCACTAGGCCTTTGCCACACCTCAAGGCCTAAAAAGTAGTGCATGAGTCCAAAGTCCTTCAACTCGAATTCAAAGGCTAGCTCCCTCTTACACTCTATCATTAGGGGCTCACTACCTATCAAGAATAGATCGTCAACATATAAAACCAAAATCAATGACATACTTTGGACTACTTTGAAGTATAGGTTGGGATCAACATTGCTTCTTGTGAATCCCGGCTTCACCAAATAATTGTCTATGTGAGCGTACCATGTTTTGGGGGCTTGTTTCAAACCATACAATGCCTTGTTGAAAACATGTGTCTTTCGATCCTCTACTTCAAATCCTCGTGGCTTATCAATGTACACTTCTTCCTGTAACATGTCATGGAGGAATGTTGTCTTCATGTCCATTTGATGAAGGCTCCATCCTTGATTAGCAATAAGAGAAACTATCAAGCGAATGTTTTTATATCGAGCCACAGGTGAAAATATATCATTATAATCTTCTACCTCTATCTAGGAGAATCCTCAGGCTACAAACCTTGCTTTATATTTCTCAATGCTACCATCAACTCCATGTTTAATCTTGAATAACCACTTTGAAGTCACCACGGATTTCTCGTCCAATCTCAGCACAACATCCCATACATAATTCTTCATAATTTATTCATATTCTTTGGCCATAGCATCCTTCCAAACTTATTCTTTCATGTCTTCTTCAAAGGTGGCAGGTTCGACTTGAATCATAATACTCATGGTTGCAAACATATCCCAGGTATCTACATGGCTTCTTCCTTTCTCTAGATGATATTTGAACAGGAACTCATATTTCATCATCCTGTAATATGTCATGGAGCCAAAGTGGTCTTTTCCTGGAAGGAAGATCACATGGAGGATCTAAGGGATCCATGGGCTCCATGGGATCATGAAAGATATTTGTCTTGGATTCAAGCACGGAAGGACCATCTATAATATCCATATCATAATTCTTTTTCTCAAGAGGAGGAGTTGGAGGAGTCGGAGGAAGGTCCCTTACTTTCCTAAGGGAAACATCTTCATTGAACGTTACATCCATACTAATTTCAACCTTCCTTTTGTTGAAGAAAATGGTAACTAGGTTCGGTATTTGTCAATGTAATTTTGATCTTTGTACTTGTCAAGAAAAATAATTATTATTTTTATAGATTATATGAATGAGTTTCTTGCTCATTCCATAGGTCTAGGAAAGTCAAAAAATCAAAAGAAAATTGAAGAGCTCTTCATGAGGCTATGTGTAATGTATATGGGTCAAACCGAATATCTAGAACAACCCTCCAAGACAAGCACAATCCTTAGGATGAAGTTGGCCAACAAATGAACTAAATAAAAGTCATGTCAGATTGTAAATAGAGACACATATGTTCACACTGACAGGTTGGCTTAATATGTGGGTCAAACCACTATAAATAGACGTGTAAGTTCAGAATTAAAGTCAAGAAATTTCAGACATCTCTCTGCAACTCGGATCTCTGAAATCTCGGTCAAGTATAGGGGTCTGCAATCCGCATTATAGAAGGACACATTTTCGGATGCCTCTGAAACAGTCTCAATGTAGGAAGATCTCGGTGTAGGAAGATCTCAGTGCAGGAATAATACTAACACAGTCTCAGTGGATATCAACAGTCTTTGCATATATGTGATGAGAAGGATCTCAGTATTACTGTCTCGGCATGGCTAAGGATCACGATGGTCCCACAGTAGAACACACAGTCTCAGCATATCTATTATGAAAAGGATGATACACTCTTGACATACTCAAAGTCACAGTCTCATTGTAATGATAAGAACCTCGGTGATCCTACAGTAATGTTCTCTGTCTTGGCATACATTCTAAGTACAACTATACTCTCATAGAAGTAATCATGTAAATACAGTCATGATCTCAATGAAGACAAGGTCAGTATAGAGACCTAGTTGACATGGTGATGATCTCAGTGAAGGTGCAACAATCATCTAGTTGAAGGTGCAGCAATGGTACTACTGTAATGCAATAATGATGACCTTAGTGAAATAGCAGTGATGAAGATGATCTCAGTAGTAACAAAGGAAGAGGATTTGTGTCTCGGTCTTGGAGTGGCATAGAGGGTAGAGTATAATGGTCTTGGTGTTCGGCAAATAGAATCTCTATAAGAAGAATTATGTGTGGGTTTCTCTCTCCAAGAGAGAGAGATTTTGGACTTGGCAGAATGCCTACTTCTTGTGTTCTTGTCTCTTTGTTTTGGTAGTAGTTTGATGAAGTAAACACACACACTCAGAATAAGAAGAAGATTAAGATAAGATAAATATTAAAATCATTTCACTAATTGTTATCAAGTATAGAAGAATATATCTAATGCTAACTGCCCTAGATTCTTCAACACCTTTGACCAAGAATATATATTCTAAAAGCCTTAGAATTTTCACAATATCCAACAAATGTACCTTTTCTTCCCATGGCTTCTAACTTGTTTCTTTTTTCCTTTGGCACATGGAAATATATATGGCATCTAAAGATACAGAGATGGCCAACATCAAGCTTGACACCTGTGAACACTTCTTCAGGGGTCTTGTTGTCCAATGCTTGATGAGGCACCCTATGTTGAACCTATATAGAAACATTTTTTTCTTCTCCCCAATGGAACTTTGGAAAATTTTAATCGTGGAGCATGGCATGAGAAGCTTCTACAATAGACCTGTTCTTTCTTTCAACTACTCCATTTTGTTTAGGAGTATAAGGAACAATTGTATCTTTCTTGATATCTTCCTTCTTGCAATAATTGATTAACTCATTTGAAATGCACTCTCCACCATTGTCAGACCTTAATACCTTAATAAGTTGAAAGATATTAAGAAGGGAAAGGATGCGGATATTCAATCCTACCTCTTAAGGATTAGTGAGATCAAGAATGATCTACTTTTGATTGGAGAAGTCATTCCTAATAGGGAACCTACTCTCACCACCCTGGGAGGACTCCCACTTGAGTGGTATGTATTTAGAACCACTATACTCAACAATGATTGAATTCTAGGGTTTGAAGAATTGATGTCAAGATGCATTCAAGAAGAAACAAGAATGGTGGAGCAAAAAATGCCTTCTATTAGAAGCAACCCCATTGCATTCTTCACTCATGCCAAAAGGAGAAATAATGTAGGGTCTAAAGGTGATCTGAAAATCACTTGTGAGTGATATCAGTTAATTAATTAATGAATGAAGGTGTTACAGACTCATGTGCTGGCGTGTGTCTATGTTATCTTAGGCAACGGATCAATCAGATTGCAAAATACATAGACACTGGAAAATGGAAAACAGTAAGAGAAACACAACAAGCAAATGCAAAAGACAACAAATTAATAAGGAGTTCACCCAATCCTCCTGGGCTATGTCTTCGGTCCAACTTTCAGTGGTGGCCTTTTCTTATTGTGTGTTTAAAGCATAGTTTTTACAGTGAGGAGCTTGATTTGAGTCTCTTGAAATAGATGATGCTTAGTAGGGTGCTTCTTGGATTCCCCAAGCCACTAGAGTGCACAGACTCTTCCTTACCAAGTCTTGACCTCAACTGGTCTTAATGGGATGAGTCCAATTTGGTACTCCATTCCTGACAGATATCCCCTCAGGGATTGCTCGAACATCTCAAGCCTTCTATCTGCTCGATGTTGCCTTACTCTGCAGGTTAGCTCAACTCTCTATTCTCTGCTTCTATCTTTTCTATCTTCTTTTCCTTTCTCACTATTCCCTTTTGTTCTTCTCTGTTCGTGGCTTAAAATCAATTTGTCTCATGACTGTTCGCTTCCTCTTCCGCCTCTTCGGATCGCCTGCTGCTGTTTGCTTGGAATTCCCTACCTCTGCGTCATCGCCACTGTGTAACGTCTCATAGGGAAGTGGCCACTTGTCCTCTCATGAACTATGCCATATCTTCCTCAAATAGTTCGGTATTTCGGTTACTCTATGTAATGATTCATCCGCCAGCTCGATGGTCAAATCGGACTTCAAACTTTTATGCACTGTGGCTTATTCCTTCCCTCCAAATCTGGTTTCCCATTGGACGCAATCTCTGCCGTTAGATATGGAGCCCCCAGATCCTACGGTGTTCGCTGTTATCATGTGGTTGACTTGCTCAAATGTTATCCCACGATGAGAGCAGTTTTCTCTCTGATCTGCCGGACACGCGTCGACCAACATATGGAATTGCTGGGTCCTCTGACAATTCTGCTTACTTCCCAAAACGCCTCCGATATTCCGCTAGTTTTGGAGCGCGGGACCCTCCTTTCAGTTTAGCGCTTTTCCCACGGTTTTCATGGATCCCAACGATGAGAGATTCAAAAACGACCTTTGTTTTCTGATCCGGACTTCCTAACTGATAGTTTGCGTCCTGCGTGGTCTCCATGGGCCTCGGTCAGTGTGCTTTGAGCGAGGTCCTCGTCGTTCCTTACTGGCTACAAACTACCATTGTTCAGAGGTCTTCCTGATAGCTCATCGTTCACAAGTTTTTGAAGTCTGTCATGATTTGATACAATCATAGAACTCTAATAATTTTCATGGATCCAATTCGAATCACGACCTGCCCACTGAAAAAGCTTTTGGACCACCAAAATTTAGTTTTCAAGCATCGACTAAGTGAGGGTACAACTTTCTCACCTATCCAACCTCTATCCATTTTGCACTGCTCGGCTTTGAACCCTTGAGCCCAACTCTGAGGTACTCAACATCTCCCCTATGGGTCGTTCTCACCTTCCTGTCCAGAACTATGTCTTCCTGCAATTCATTAAGATATTCA
This sequence comes from Pinus taeda, assembly GCA_000404065.3. Classification (NCBI taxonomy): domain Eukaryota; kingdom Viridiplantae; phylum Streptophyta; class Pinopsida; order Pinales; family Pinaceae; genus Pinus; species Pinus taeda. The sequence goes on along the minus strand of APFE030371080.1, from coordinate 1,182 downwards.
GGTAACAGGTCATCAATAGAAGGCAATTGCCTCTGTTCTTCAGGATCTTCAATTAATGAAGGTTCAAACAATCTCAAGCAATCTGCATTCACGGCTGAGTAGATGTGCATGTAAGCTGGTAGATCAAGGCGAAAAGCATTCTCACCAATTTTCTCAAGTATCCTGAAGGCCATACCTGATAGGCTTTAGCTTTTTACCTTCACCTTTGCATCCTTATCCTTGGCTGATATACAGGCCGGACTTGGTCACCCAAACTTTCGAAACTATGCTCCTATCCGAGGGCTTGTCATGCCTTTGCCTTTGTATTTGGCTTGGCTCTTTTCCCAGCTATTGCTTACTACCCTGGAGTGATGTCTTGGATTTGTTCAATGAACCTAGTTGCCCTGTCCACATCACTAGTGTCCCTCAACTTGTGGTTTTGTCTTTACCAAAGACAAAATCCAAAGGAGACCTTGGTGTGAAACCAAAACAGGTCTCAAAAGGAGATCTCTGTGTAGAAGAATGTTTTGCTCAGTTTTCAGCATGCAGCACATAACACAAATGTTCATCCCAAAGCTTAGGATGCCTACTACAATAACCTCTGAGTAACTGGATCACCATCTTGTTAACTACTTCTATTTGGCCATCAGTTTGTGGATGAAAAGTTGTGCTTTTCTTCAGTTTGGTGTCCATCAGTTCCCACAGACTCGACCAAAACTTCCACACAAATCGGGTCTTTCGATCAGATACAATGGAAGTGGGTAATCCAAAATGAACCCATACATGTTGAAAGAACTTTTTTGCAGTTTGTTCAGCTATAATATGTTTATTACAAGGTATCAAGATACACATTTTGCTGAACCTATCCACAACAACATACAGATAATCATGACCTTTCCTAGATTTAGGCAGTCCTCCAACAAAATCCATGGAAACACTTTCCCAAGGATGAGAAAGAACTAGTAATGGAGTGTACAAGCCTAGTTTTCTATTGTTGGGCTTGATTCTAGCACACATAGTACACCCTCTTACATATCTAGAAATTGTTTCATTCATTTTCAACGAATAACAAAATCTTTGCAGATGTGTGACTATTTTACTTACCCCAAAGTGACCTGATATTAGAGAAGTGTGTGCTTCTCGAATTATCTTTACTCTTTCAGTTTGTGGAATGCATAACTTCCCACAATGGTATAAGAGTCG
>APFE030371078.1:18640-58286 GCA_000404065.3 Pinus taeda | reverse complement strand
ATCGTGAGAAAAAGTGCCTCATTTACTTGGATCGGGGGCAACTTGTTCAAACTTGGCCCTGATTAGATCTTAAGGCGTTGTGTAAGGGAGGAGGAAGTCTTTGACATCCTCCTAACTTGTCATGATGGGCCTTGTGGAGGACATTTTGCAGCCAAGAGGACTGCCTTCAAGATTCTACAGGCATGCTACTATTGGCCCACTCTTCATGAAGATGTCAGAAGATATATCAGCCAATGTGACCGATGCCAAAGGATGGGGAAACCAACCCCAAGGGAGGAAATTCCTCTCCAACCTCAGGTGACTCTTGATCCATTTGAGAAGTGGGGTATGGACTTTGTGGGCCCTATCAACCCTCCTTCAAGGAAAAAGTCTTACATCATTGTGTGCACAGATTATCTGACAAAGTGGGCAGAGACCAAAGTAATCAAAGCAGCAACAGAAGAGAAGGTGGCCGAGTTCTTAAGAGAAAACAATTTCTACAAATTTGGCTATCCAAGAGAGATAGTCACCGATCAAGGAAGCCAATTCACCTCCAATTTGATTGAATATATGCTTGCTCATCACAGAATCAAGCATAGGACTTCCACCCCATATCATCCTCAAGCGAATGGGCAAGTGGAAGTCACCAACAGAGCATTAGAGGGGATCTTGACCAAGGTGGGGAGCAGCAGCAGAAAGGATTGGGTAGATTCCCTGGTTGAGGCCACTTGGGCCTACAACACCACTTGGAAGACCACAACCAGTTTCACACCCTATGAGCTGGTATATGGAAAGAGAGATTTGCTGTCAATCGAGTTTGAGTACAGCACATTGAGGATGGCAGCTTAGCTGGACCTAGATCTCAGCCATGCTCAACAAGAAAGGTTAATGCAGTTGAATGGGTTGGATGAACTTCAAATGCAGGCCCTCCTCCACTCAGAAGTGACTCAACTTCATAGGAAGGTGTGGCATGACCGACACCTCAATGACAAATAATTCCAGCCGGGAGATTGGGCGCTGCTATATGATTCCAGACATAAGGATTTCAAGGGAAAACTGAGAACGAGGTGGCTAGGACCATATGTAGTAGAAAAGTTTAATGATAATGGCTCTATTCTTATCCAAACTATTGATGAAGAAGCCATCCCCATGCTCGTCAATGGGCATCGACTCAAGATCTACAGGAAGCCTCTTTCAAGACAAGAGTTCATCAAAACTATGGAAAAATCAGTGCTGGTCATAGAGAAAGGTTCTGCCTATGTTTTGGGAACACCCTGAGCATCATTTCATATTCTTAAAAAAAAACAAAAAGATCCTTGGGTGAAAACCTTTCTGAGGCTCCCAAGGAAGGTGGTAGGAGTGAAAACCTCATCGAGGTGCTCCTGCTGTCTCTCTAAAAAAAAAGAAAAATAATGGGAACAAAAAGATCCTTGGGTGAAAACCTTTTCAAGGCGCCCAAGGCAGGCGATAGGGGTGAAAACCTCATTGAGGCACCCATGCTGTCTCTTAAAAAAAAAAAACAAAAAAAAGAAAGAAAGGAAAAGAGAAACAAGAAGAAAAATCAACTGATCTTTGAAAGTGTTGCAGGTTGCAGGTATACAGCGCACAAAAGGAGGACTATCAACTCAAAGACAAGGGTTCCTATCAAGCTACCAGACAGCCTCTCATGCACATCCACCATGAACACTCATTTTTGCAAAGTTTGGGCACAATCGGATCATGGTTCGGCCTTCTACAGGAAGCTACAGGACTTTCTACAGGAAGTTCTGTATTTCTACAGGAAACTTCCTGTAGAACGTTTGGGCGGGCCAGAATCAACTGCGAGGAAATATTTGGAGCTTTAAGTCGACTGCGGGGGCATGCAACCACCCTTTTCTGCCATTCCCCACTCGCTCCACCTCTTTTCACCACCGCCACTCCAATATGAGCAAGCATACCTACACATGCAACGAGAACTCTGTTTTTCAAATAAGGAAAATTATGTTTCTTTTCAATCTCAGAAACAAGGTCTTCCGAGGCTCGAGCACTCACCTATTTAGGTGACCTCAAGACCTTTCACTTGTGCAATAGGACTCAAATTATGTTAGCATGCACCCCAGGAGGAGAAACGACTACAGGATGTCCTACAGGAATCCTGTAGCAGCTGATCCAGCTGGAGTACCTGCCACGAAGACACCAACAGCTCACAGAATCGGTGCATGCCATGTCCGCCACCAGAGGAACGGGTCTCTAAGACTCTCAGCCAACAGCAACCAATACAGGGAAGCTCCAGCGCTTGAACACAGAGAAGCAGCACGCAGATCCGACATCCATCATCTTGAACCCTCGAAGAAACCACGTCCACGACCGCACAGGTAAGTAACTAACCTTATTTCGTCCAATTGCATGAACTATACTCTGAATATGAACAACTGTGGAAATGGGTGGATTGAAAAAGGATGGTTTCCACTCAACTGGCCACCACCGCCAGTCAAGCGGCCTCGTAGGATCCGAACTGGATCGATTATGCCGAAAGGATGGATAAGTGGCACGTGGGAAGTGTCCAGTCGGGAATAGGTAGAGGTATGGCAAGAATGGCGGCGGTAAACACAGCGGAGAGAATTCAGCGGTCAGGGGCACGGTGGGATATGATTGCGGTGATGTTCGCTAACGGATCATCAGGGATAGCTCAACCCCGCGCCATGAATTCCGCAGCAATTCGAAATCGGCTGGCTGATACTTATGATGCACTGCGGTCATTTATGAAGCAACCGTTTTCCAGTCGAATGTGCGTCCTCTTTCCTCTGCAAGTGGTTAACCCGAAGTTTTCAACTTGTTCAAACGTCCTGCTGCCACTCAGACTGGTCCTGCGTTGCCGTAAACTCCTCCAGAAGCCGAGAACGAACTTCTACAGGAAGCTACGCTACAGGAAACGTGGCATCCGAAGCAGTACAGACTGTTCATGTCGAGGGTGGCGAATTTCGGCGAGGTAAGCAGAATTTAACCTCCCCATGCAAAGAATTTTTTTCGAAGGTGGTGCAATCGATGTAGAAAAGGGGTAGAAGAATTTGGGTGCAGTTCTGTCTGGTTTTATATATATGTCGTTGTAAAATCGTCGCAGTCATCTGCATGAGTAATTTTCCCTGCGTATGAACGCAAACTCCTTCCTGTAGAGGATGATACCCTGCCGAAACACTGTCAAAATTGTAACTTTTATGCCACTGTGTGTATAACGAAGACGTAGCTCTGCGCTCCGAGTGGAAATTCTCGAAATCCTCCTTCTGTACATCTGAGTAGGCAAATTCAACATGGTAATCGACCAAAGGTATCTTTTTTTTCCGCTCTTAGGAGAGAATCCGCCCAGAATTCCCAGTCTGCGAGCGCAAGCACAGAGTTTCACCATTCTGGGCGGGTTCATCCGAAAAGAACCTTCAGACTCAAAGAAGTTACGGGAAACCCCTGAGGTGGTAGACCTATTCTCCCGTGCACAATGGATGTCATTTTGTGACAAGATCCAGGGGCACGACGATGAAATTGCAGAAGAATTCCTTCGGTCCCTGGAGTCGAAGTCAAAAACATTGGCCACCGTCAATTTCAGAGGACTAACCCTCAGACTCACCCCACGGCTCATCAGCAGGGTGAGTGATCTTCCCATGGGAATCCCGTGGGATAAGGAGGAAAGGAAGCTGGGTAAGAAGGCTAAGGAAGAATTCTTCTTTTCTAAAGAACAATTCTCAGAGGATAAAAACGAAGTTCGGAGGACTAGCCTACAGCCGTTCTTTAGTGAAGTCAGCCTCCAAATTATGAAGTATATCACGTGTGAGGGGCGGTTTAGTATCATATATGGTTATCATTTTCGACTGCTCAGAGAACTCAGACACCACATGGACCTCTCCTCGAAGCAGAAATTGAGCATTCCATATTTCCTCTTGCAGTCCATGACTGAATGTGCCACCAAACTCAGAGAAGGGGCACCATACCAGCTAGCACATCATGGGCTTATAAAGCTCCTCGTGGAAGATGCACTCCACACTTTCACTGTCCCTCTCTCATGGGAGATTTTCCGGAATATGTCAAAGGATGATGACATCCGAGTCTTAACTGAGGAGCTCACTTCCTCCAGCAGTGAAGAGAAGGAGCCTACTCAGGCCGAGAAGAAGGCCAAAAGACAGGACACCCATGGCAAAGAACCCAAGAAGGAGCAAAAAGGAACACCAGCAGCAAAGCAAGCTGCCAAAACAGGGGATGAGGGGATTGCACCAACGCCCAGGGAAAAATGACTACAGAGTAGGGCAGAACGGACTGAGAAAGTCCAGGATAGCAAGGGAACCCCTAAGGCGACCTCAGCCAAGATGAAAGAAAAAGTGCCCTCGGCCAAGCAGGCTAAAACCGTGCCCTCGATTCCTACAGGAAAGTAGCAGAGAATCCCTACAGGAAAGCAACAGAGTCTCTCTAAAGGAAAATTGAAAACGGCTTCTACAGGAAGCCAGAAAGAAACCACTACAGGACTTTCTACAGGAAGTCCGAAAGGAGGACAATAGAAGGAGAAGTCATCCGAGATCCTAGCCAGGGAGGCAGCAGCTGTGCTGGCCGCCCTAAGTACTCCTCCCAAGCCAAAGGAGAAATGAAAAAGGGAGACCCCTCTGTATTTCAAAGCGAGAAGGAGTGTAAGAATTAAGACTAGCAGGCCCCAACCTCCATCCAAAGAACCAATCACCATCGTGGATACCCCTACCACGCCAAAGGATGGATCCCCCTCCAATGAATCCATTACTTACGAGCGGGGGAGTCCAAAAACCTCCTCATGGAGGGACAGAGTGGAGAAAATGAGCTCACAAGCCTCTCTACAGGATGTTGAGGCTATTCTACAGGAAACTCTGGCTAGGCTGAAGGAAACTGAGCAACTAGAAGAGGAGGGAGCAGCCAAATCACCACAAGAGGAGGAGGAAGCAGCCAAGTTACCACCAAAGGAGAAGAAAACTGATGTTATCATGGAACCAAGCCCACAGCCCAACTTGGGCTCTTATTATAACTTTTTGGAAGCAGGCAGAATTATTCCCCAAAAGTTTACAGTGCCACTGTTTTTAGCACTAGAAGAAGAACGGGTACGAACCCACACGTGGATGAGGATAGCTAAATCTAAGGAGTAGCGGATATTGGGCCTCTATAGGAGAGGGTCAAGGAAGCACAAAGGGAGCTGGAAAGAGTAAGTCATGTGGAAAGCTCCCAGCAAGCCAAGTTGAGAGAAGAAAATGAGCTGTTGAGACAGCAGCTCCAGCTGCAGGAACAAGGGAAAGAAAAGGACATGGCAGCCAAGGATCCCTCAGCAGAGCCTCAAGGGGAAGAAGAGATGCAAGCTGATCTTGAGGAGTTCAACCAGAAGCTATAGGAAAGGGGACTGCAGGCAGATATTGAGATACAATCCCTAAGGCAGCAGGTGCAAGAAAAGGAGGCACAACTGGCCTGCATGGCCAGTTGGGCAATGGAAGCAACGCATATTAGGCAGCCGAGCCAAACAATCTTATGGCATCTGTACCTAGGACCATGGCTGCAGTTCCAACTCAATACAGTTGGCACAGGAGGGTATCTCTCACATCCAAAACCCCCAGCAGTTCACAGATTTATGTAACACCAGTTCATTGGAGGATAGGGCCAAGCTTTCAGAGTTTTACCTCCATAATTTGGCCCTTCCAGACATCATTTCGTGGGACCCCAACACAGCAATAGGGGACATGCAACTGATGGCAATGGCCTCTTGGTTAAACCACAAAGAGAAGAGAGCAGCTGAGGTAAAGAATGTCATGGACCGGGAGTTACATGAACCACTGTTGATTAGAGCAGAACCAGGGAACCCCACAGCACTCATATCCGCTCACCAGCACCTAGCAACCAATTCTCAGGGTTTATTAGAGTACATGGATCATGAGGCCCAGGCCACAGCACACTTTGAGGATATGGAGAGGTTACTAGGGGAAAATTGTGTTCATGCTTGCACCTGTAGGTGGAACACATTGTCCCACAGCCTCAAAATTCGGGAATATCATACTCCAACTAGGATGAGGGAGGCTTTGGCACAGGTACCTCTCTACAAGAAATCCATGCAGAACCTCCAAGCCAATTGGATAGGCCTCAAGCTAAGTCCACCCTTTCTTTTGGGACTGTTAGAGGGAGGCACAGAAGAGGAGGAGCATAAGTAGTGGGAGGAAGTGGAGAGGAAGGCCGGATTCCATGACAGTGTGGAAGACACTAATTCAGAAGCTTGGGATGTGTGAGTGGCCATCAAAGGAATGAAAGACGAGGAGCTGGACTAAGTTGCTCAGAGGATGAGCAACCCTTTTAGCAAGGGGGTGATGATGAGCCCCAAAATTGGTTACAATTTGGGCTCATTTGGCCTAATTTTCATTGTTCAATCCTTGTTCAAATCCATCATTTTCTATATTTTATGCATTATTTTTAGTATGCTTGTCTCTTTGGTACGAATAAGGGAAGTTACTTTTCCTAGGTGGTTAACATGTGTCTATTTAAGGTTTTTTACATATATTGGAGCAAAGTCAAAGCAATCATGAGCTATAAGGCAGCCAATCCTGAAGTGAGGACTTGAAGGGGGGTTGCCTACGACATTCAATGACCCTTCCTCGGGATCTTCACCTCCAACTCCGAGCTCCAAAGACCACCAAACCGAATCTAGAAGGCAACCAATCAACATTTAGAAAGGGACTATTTGACTCATAGTTTGACAGCCGAGTTCCATAGATTGAGGAAGCCAGCTAGGTCCCTCATGATCTATAAATGTTGAGGCCTCAGCCTTCATAAAAGGACTTTTGAAACTATTGTGTACTTTGCACCTCAGTGCTGCAACTCTATTTTGTTCTTTTGTAGCCATTTTTGGCATGACTGTTATGATTATTTTTGGATAATGAGAAGCGGTTTGGTTTCCTATCAAATCTGAATTTTTCATAGGAGCCAAAGCTCTCAAGGTTGGGCCCAACCTGAGAGCCTAGGGCCTTCTTTTTGTATTGTGACTTTTCCTTTACGTATCACTGTTTTCCTTTATGCATTTGAACACATTTCTGCTAAGTAGATTTGGTTATGTTGCTGGAATAGATCACTGTTTATGAATGACTTTGGTTTAGGTGTTTTGGTAGGATAATAACAGCAAGATTTCCAAGAAAAAGGGACAACCACACTCCTGGTTTCACCTCGCTCTTATTGGATTTGGGGCTGGAATTGAGGAAACAGTGCTGCCTCACAAAAACACTAGTTTGCTTGTTTATGCAATATTTTAGTGTGCTTGTTTTATTTGCAGAGATTAGCCATGGGTTTGGACATCTGAAATGTTTCTTTACATACATGGTGTACAAGGTTTTCTTCCCAAATAAAGTTGCTGCTCATTTATGTTGTTGATGGTTAGACTAGACTAGTTTAGGATTGGATCATTTGCAGGTCTTTGTTGAGTTGATCAAGGCCCACCGTGCAGGGCATCTTCTTCCTTCATCCATCCTCCCAAAGTATCATCTAAGCCTCCTGTTCTGTCTCGTAGCTAATCTTCCCATTTCCCATCTATCCTTTGTGTCCACGAAACCTTATCTCCTTACTCATCATTGCCTTAGCCGTCTTCAAGCCAAGTCAGCCTTCTACACCTCTTCACTGATCCACCCACCAGTCCTTAGGCCATTTTTAGACCCCTATCCTACCTCTAGATCCATCCATGCACCTTCCCTCACTCATCCACCTCCTAAAAATCGACTTCCAAACATCCTGTAGAAGTTCTAAAGTTTCTTGTAGAAATCCTGGAACATCCTGTAGAACCCCTACAGACTTCCTGTAGAAGCTCACAAGTGAGGTTTCTTGATACCCAAACCTTGTGAAACTTTGGGGAAGAGTGTTAGGGACTCCTTAGACCCTCTCTGAGCCTTTCCAACCATTTACAAGCATTCCTCTTCCTTGATCCACCCCTGCACAGTAAAGCACAGTTCAAGCATATGCATGTGAAAATCGACACTTAATCAAAAAATACAAAAAGATGCTTTCTTAGGACAAAGGTAGTTCAAACACATGTCTTTTACCTTGCTAGAAGTAATGGCATCTCTTTCAGTAGTTTGCATTCTCATCTATGCATCAGTTGGAATAGCTGGTAGAATTAGGGTTCACTAGGGTTTGCGTTTCTTCTTTGGCTTTCGGTTTCTTTTTCGCAAGTAGATTAGCTTCCTTTGAGTTAGCTTTCATTCATCACTTAAAAGCTTCTTCTGAGAACTCATAGAAGTTGGCTAAAGCTCCTAGCGGACTTATGCCGGCTGACCAAGTGATAGTTGCGGCAAGAGCTAGTACTTGTGCATACAGCACCGTCACTTCCAAGTTTGTTATGAACAACCGGGTTGATAAAAGTAAAGAAGGGAATCCCAGGAGTTGCAGCATTATTGCTACAATACTGGAGCCCACCACCCACAAAACACAAAGTCTTTACATTGGATTTAGTCAAAATATGGGCTTTAAGCCCCAAAACTTCCCTTGGGGGATCCCGTGTCCAACAATGACAAAGAAGACAACAACAAAACCATAAGACAGTATATTGGTCCAAAAATAGGGGGAAAACCCTTTCAAATATTCTTCTTTATTAGATCGTGATAAAAAGTTTTCAGCAGAGAGTACAATGAGTCCAATACATAAACTTGATGTAGAGATTTACAAAATAGACTGTAGATCTACAAAACAACAGAGAGAAACCCTTGATCCATTAGACCACTGAAGGAAACTATCAAACCCTAGATGCTCCTAGCAAGACTGACTATGTGTGTTTGGAACTCCCTAGACATTCCCAAGAAGAATGTATGGGTGCATCTGGTGTAAAACTTATACAAATCCACTCCAAACCTTGAGACGCTCTCTTCCATTTGCTATGTGTGCATCTGGGACTTCCTGGATGCTCCCTTGACCACTTTGTGCGAGCGCGTGGGGACCAACACTGTATGATCTGCTTAAAAAACCATAGATTCTCCCTTCAAGCCTTTGTGTGAGCATCCGAGACTTCTTGGACGCTCCCTTATCCATTGTGTATGAATGTCCAAGGACGAAAAATACTAGTTACATGCCTCTGTCCGAGAAACAGAAACCCTAGATCTGTGCGAGCTTCACCCCTATGATTTCAGACACTTGCTTGAACTTCCTTTGTCATACCTATGGGAACCAAGACAAAATAAGAGAGTATATGATGTCTTGACCAATTTTTGGAAATGAGATTGAGGTCTCTTCTATTTATACACTTCCATGAGGGTCCACTTTGGGTTGAGGCCGTCCTGTCCAGTTTTACATGTGCTTAGGGCCGACCCATTCCATTATATATGAGTGGATAAAATAATTAAAAAATAAACTTCTGCTTATCTAAATCGGGTGATCTTTAGATTGATTTTGGTCCTCTCAAAAAGAGGCATTTAATGCAATCATCATCTTGGTCATTTTAGTTGTCCAAGGTGTAATTTGACCCTAGTTTCAAAAATTAACACTCCCTCTCAACTTGGAATAATTCCACCTATCAATATTTGTATGTTGATCATCACATCATCTTGTCATGTTGTCATCATGCTTTGGTTGTATCTACTCAAATCTATCTAAAATGTCTTGAATCTAAAAGAAGAATAATCAGGGAGCAATAGCTTCCACCCATACTGAGCAATAGGATAACTTAGTCATACATGGGAACACATCTTTGACCCTAGAATCTCATCTGGGAGCTTGTTCTTAACCCGAAATAACAAAAGGGGAGAAAGTATCAACCCAATCCTATTGCCTACCTATATTCCCATCAATGACCCTAAATAGTCATGTTGTAGAAGGTCTACATCATAATCAACTTGGGTTGTACACCCCAAGTACACTCTCAACCCATTGGCAAAACGGGGAGTGATATTCCAAACAAGCCTTGATTGAGGGTATGATGCCAACTAGGGTATACACTACATAGACCAGATATGGGAGAATCATCTCTGACCCTATGAAGATAGAAGAGAAACATCTCCAACCCTATGGGTAACATATAGGGGATTACCATATTGTCTAGATATCCCTCAACCCCAGGAGCCCTCTATCTCAATTCCTAACCTTGAGAGCTCAAACAGGGTGGGAAGAGTTGGCTTAGTGTCCTTGATCAAAGTTTCCCCTTAGCAGGAGGGGCCACATCCATCAGTCCAAGTTGCTCTCTTCAGACAAAGAACTTTCCTTTCAGTAATGCCTTAGTGAGAATATCTGCAATATTCTCATCTGTCAAAATGTGATGGATTCTAACAACTCCTTTTTGCACCATGTCTCGAATAAAATGATATTAAAGATAAATGTGCTTGGACTTGTCATGAAACACAAGATTCTCTGCCAAACAAATCCCACTTTATTGTTGCAATATATCACTTTAGTGTCTAGGACCTGCTCAAATAGCTCTCCAAATATCTTCCTCAACCAAACTTCTTCATAGTTAGCCATGATAGCGACAATGTATTCTACTTTGATGGTGCTCAATGCTACAAAATTGTGTTTCATGCTCAGCTAGGATATCATGGCAGATTGAAGGCTAAAGCAACATCCATATGTACTCTTTCTATCAATAACATTTATTGCCTAGTCAACATTAGTGTATCCATGAAGTTGAACAACTCCGATAGAATATCCTAGACCAAGTGTGATTGACCCATGCAAATATCTCAATACATGTTTGGCATTGATCCAATGTGCATGGAGGGGTTCAGTCATGTATTGACTCAATGTATTCATTGCATAGTATATGTTTGGACGGGTGTTCACAAGGAACATCAGAGCCCCAATTAGTTGTCTATACTTGGATGGAATCGGGTCTTGCAACTTCTCCACGTAACTTCTTGAAGTTAAATTCCATTAGTGTAGCCATGGATTTGCTTTCAGACATTCCAAACCTTTCCAGTAGCTTCATGATGTATTTTCCTTATAAAAGGAAAATATCACTAGGCCTTTTCCACACTCAAGACCCAGAAAGTTGTAGCATAAGACCAAGGTCATTATCTTTTATTCAGAGGCTATTTCCCTCTTACACTCGATCATCAGAGGCTCACTACTTGTCAATAATAGATTGTCAACATATAAAATCAAAATCAATGGCATACCTTGGACTACCTTGAAGTAGAGGTTAGGATTAACATTTCTTCTTGTGAATTCCAACTTCATTAAATAATTGTCAATCCATGCATACCAAGCTCAAAGAGCTTGCTTCAAACCATACAATGTCTTCTTCAACTTGCAAACATGTGTTCTTTGATATTCCTCTTCAAATCCCTTTGGTTTTTCAACATATACTTCTTCCTGTAATATGCCATGAAGGAATGCGATCTTTACATCCATTTGGTGAAGAGTCCATCCTTAACTAGCAGCAAGGGCAACCATCGAATGTATGGTTGTATATCGAGCCATATCAACAAATATGTCATCATAGTATTCTCCCTTGTTTTGAGAGAATCCTGAAAATACGAACCCTGCTTTGTATTTCTCAATGATGCCATCAATTCCATGTTTGATCTTGAATAGCCACTTTGAAGTTATGACAGACTTTCCATTCAGTCTTGGAACAATATCTCATACATCATTTTTCATAACAGATTCATATTCCTTGGCCATAGCATCCTTCTAAACTTATTCTTTCACAACTTCTTTGAATGAGGATGGTTCGACTTGAATCATAGTGTTCATGGCTGCAACATATCCCTAATACCTGCATGGTTTCGTCTTTTCTGTAAAGGATCTACGAATGGGAACATTTATTTCAACATTCTATAAAGAATCATGGAGCTAAAGTGGTCTATTCCTAGTAGGAGAATCACTTGGAGGAGGATCTAAAGGATCCATAGGCTCTATGGGATCATCAACTATATCAAACTTGGGCACAAAAGGACCATCTAGAATATCCCAACCATCATTATCCTTATTTGTAGGAGGAGGTGGGGGAAGGTCTCTTGCTTTTCCTAGAGTTGAATCTTCATCAAATGTTACATCCCTGCTAATTTCGACCTTCCTTTGACCAGGAATATATATCCTATATGCTTTATAATTTTCACAATAACCCACAAATGTACCTTTTCTTCATGTAGCTTCCAACTTGTTTCTTTTCTCCTTCAGCACATGGAAATATATGTGGCATCCAAATACACCAAGATGATTAATATTGGACTTGACACCTGTGAATATTTGTTAGGGGGCCTTGCTCTCTAATGCTTGATGAGGCACCCTGTTTTGAACATATATGACACCATGTGTGGCTTCTATATAATGGAATTTTGGTACCTTTGATCATGGAGCATGGCACATACAACTTCTAATATATACATGTTCTTCCTTTCAGCTAGACCATTATGTTCAGGAGCATATGGCATAATGTTTTCCTTCTTGGTCCCTTCTTTCTTGCAAAATTATATGAATTTATTTGACATGTATTCTCCTCCATTGTTGGACCTGAATACTTCGATTCTCTTCCCTGATTGATTTTCGATCAAGCTTTTCAATTCCTTGAACATTTCAAAATCTTCATCCTTGTTCTTAACATAGTATATCCATGTCTTTCTTGTGAAGTTTTAAATGAAGGTGATTTAGTAGAGATGACCACCAATATAATGCATAGGCATGAGATCACATATATCAGAATGAATGAGATGGAGGATGTCATTTGTTTTTTTCTCATTATAGGGGAATGGTCCCCTTGTTTTCTTTCCACTCACACATCTTGGGAAAACACCATCATGATGGGCTTGAACATCAAGAATACTTGAGACTAGTTTCTTCAATTTCAAAAGAGAATCATAGTGTAGATGAGCTAGTCTGTGGTGCCACAAATTTCTCAGATGATTGGTATTGTGAACCAATGTTAGAAGTGACCTTCCAGTGACTCTATAGAGTCCATCAAATCTTGATCCTAATGTGAATGCATCTCTAATAGTTGAATCAACAAACCAAGTAAAAATGTTTCCATTGATGAAGGAAAACCTAATCCCTTTATCTTCTAATGCGGATATAGATACCAAATTCTTCATTAATCCTGACACATACATAACATCATGCAGAAGAGCCAATTCCCCAAAATTCAACTGGAATTTGATGACCCAAAACCTTTCACGAGATGAGTGGACTTGTCTCCAAGAATGATTTTTAGCTTAGTCTCCCTCTCTACTAAATTAGAGAGGACTTCCTTGTATCCAGAGAAATTATGAGTGGCCCCACTATCAACCAACTAACTATCCCACGAATTCGGTGGAGAAGAACTAGTAAGGGTAGAAATAATAATGTATTCATATTTATTTACAACATTACTTTCATACCTGGGAACTCTTGAATTCATTTGAGGAGGATGATCTTCTTCACGTTTTCTTGAGGAATATCTTCTTCTTCTTTCAGATATTCTATCGCGGTTATTCCTTTAATTGTCTTTTCTTCCTTTATTGTTGCTTCTTTTGGTGTTATAACGTGGCCTTTTTCTCTTTTCGAGACAATCTCAAGCATAATGACCATTCTTGTGGAAATTATAGAATTCAATATGAGATAAAGATTTTTCATTCATTCCTTTTGTATTTTGAGAAGGAAGCTTGCTTGATGGACCTCCTTTTCCCTTCTTCTTTTTGTGATGAGTGTTATATGCAACAACCTCTCCCTCTTCATGATTTTGAATCCTTCATCTTGCTATCGTCCTCGATTCTTCTTGAGTAAGCTTCCCAACAATTTCATCAAATGCCAAAAGGACATTGATGTTGCTTATTGTAGTAATGAAGGTTTCCCAAATAGGAGGGAGACCTCTAAGAGTCACAACTACTAGTTCCTTGTGAGGCACATTTTCTCCAATTCGCTGCAATTGATCTCTAAGGCGAGATATCCTCATCATGTAGGATTGAAAAAATTCTCCTTTGTTCATATTGGTTTCCTTGAGTTGATCTTTCAAGGTGATGATCTCATTCAAATTATCAATTTCATACATGTCATCTATGTATTCATACATGTCTTTAGACTTTCTTAAATTCCCAACATACACAAGTAAATGATCTTGTAAACCATCAGTGATAATTTGCTTTTCTTTGGACTCACCTTTATTGTACCTATTTTTTAGGGAAGCGGAAGAATTTTTTGGAGGCTCAGGCATCCTTCCTTGAATGTATTCCAGCACATCATTGTTTTCAACTATGATCTCCAACATGAATTTCCATGCAACGAAGTTTGATGCATCACCCAACTTTTCATGCTCCTTGAAGGTAGAGGAAGACATCTTGACCTTAATTAGGAAATCTTGTTTCTAATAATGAGGGAGTCAATGCTTGTCTTCCTTTGGGCTTGTAATTCACCTCAACTTTGATACCATGTTAATTTTTTTTATTTTTTCTATGGTGTATCAATTACTTGATCCCAATTTACTTCCTCATTTAACAATGCATTCAATTATAAGCAATGTAACTAATCATAAATTATAACTGAAGATAGAACAATATATGTAATAACAAAGAAGACAACAAAACAACCATAAGAGACAGCAGATTGGTCCAAGACTAGGAAAAAACCCCACAAGGGGGAAACCCTTTCAAATATTCTTCTTTACTAGATCATCATAAAAAAATTTTAGTAGAGAGTACAATGAACCTAATACATAAAGTTGCAGCAGAGATTTATAGGAACAGACAGTAGATCTACAAATTAGCGGAGAGAAACCCTTGGTCCATTAGACCACTGAAGCCAAATGAAGACAACTATAAAACCCTAGATAAAAACCCCAGATGCTTCAAACAAGACTGGTCGTGTGTGTCTGAAACTCCCTTGCCGAACTTCCTCTATTAGACTTGTGCAAACCAAGACAAAAGAAGAGAGTAAAATATGGCTTAATCAATGTGTGGAGATGAGATTTAGGTCTCTTCTATTTATAGGCTTCCATGAGGGCCCACTTTGGGTTGAGGCCGACCTGTCCAATTTTACATGTGCTTAGGGATGACCCATTCTATTATATATGAGTGGATAAAATAATTAAAAAATCAACTTTTACTTATCCAAATGGGGTCATATTTAGATCAATTTTGGTCCTCTAGAAAAGAGGAATTTAATGAAATCATCATCTTGGTCATCTAAGCTATATAAGGTGGAATTTGATCCTATGTGCAGAAATTAACACAAAGCACATGCACTCTTGGAAAGGATCCACTTTGATGTCTGTTGACCTTTCTCGACAACCTCCACTACCAAACATATAAATTTTGTCATTTTTATTGATGAATTCTGAAGTAAGTGTTGGATCTTCTTCGTATGGAAGAATGATGGGACATTCTTCAAGTTCGTATAATTCAAGCAACTGGTTGAGAAAGAAACTGGCGAGAAGGTGAAGGCTCTCAGGAGTGATAATGGAGGTGAGTACCTGTCAAATGAATTCAAGACTTTTGGTGTGAAAGAAGGAATTCAATGAGATTTGAAAACACCCCACAACCCACAACATAATGGGATGGCTCAAAGAAAGAATCGTAGCATTATGGGAGAAGTGAGGACGATGTTTCATGACCAAGGCCTACCTCGACATTTTTGGGCTGAGGCATGCAACATAATAGTCTATTTGCAGAACCAAAGTCCTCATTGGATTCTTGGTATGATTATACCAGAGGAGTCTTTCTCAAGGAGGAAGCTGGATGTGTCGCACTTCATGAATTTTGGAACCTTTTTTTACTGCCATGTCTCCAAAGAATCAAGGAAGAAGTTTGAGCCGACAATAAAGTTGGGGGTATTTTTTGGGTTACACAGAAACTCCACAAAACTACCATGTGTACCTGCCATCTCTTAGAATGACATTTGTGTGAAGGGATGTAAATTTTAATGAGGAGAAAGCAATGCAGTGCTCTCTTGAGAGGGAGCTTCAGATCCCACCAAAAGAGGAGCTTTTAGCTCCAAAGGAGGAGCTTCGGGAAGTTGTGGAGAATCCACAAATTGAGGAGCAGAGAATGGAGACATCCACTCAAGAAGAACCATCGAGACAAGGTAGGAAAAGGACCATGGAATTTGATAGACCTCTGTAGGATGTGAGGGAGTATGTGGGAGCTTCTTCAAATTTACATAGGAAAAGAAGGTCACCTGAATGGTGCATTGGCTACATGGCTCTAATGACTGAGTTTCTAGACACTGAACCATCCTCTTTTGAGGAAGTCATAGAGAAACCTATACGGGTTGATGTAATGGTGGAGGAATACAAATCCATTTTAAAGAACAATGTTTGGGAAGTGGTCCCAAGGCTAGCAGATAAATCACTTTTGGCTTTGAGATGGATCTTCAAGGTGAAGCAAGCAAAATATGGAAGGATAGAGAAGTATAAGGAAAACTTTGTGGCCAAGGGGTACTGTCAAGTTTAGGGAATTGACTATGAGGAGACCTTTGATCCTGTAGCAAGGTAATCACCCATTAGATCTATTCCTACACTAACTGCACAGATGGTGTGGAAGATCAGCCAGATTGAGGTAAAAACAACATTTCTTAATGGATTTATTGAGGAGGAGGTGTAAATCAAGCAACCAAAACGTTTTGAGACATTTCATCAAGAGTCTCATGTGTGTGGACTCAAGCGAGCATTACATGATCTCAAACAGGCAACCCATGCTTGGTACACCAAGATCGACAATTATCTCACTAGTTTGGGATTCACCAAAAATGAAGTGGATGCAAACCTCTATCACATCTTGGTAGAAGGTAAATTAATTATTATTGTCTTATATGCCTATGATTTAATTTTAACTAGTGATGAGAAGCTAATCATATCTTACAACGAGGACCTTGTAAGGGAATTTGAAATGAAGGACATGGGTATCATGCACTACCTCCTCAGGTTGGAAGTATGCCAAGGAGACGGGGATTTGTTTGTATCTCAAGGGAAGTACGCAAATGAGATACTACATATATTCCACATGGAGAGTTGCAAACCCATGGAGACACCTCTAGAGACCAACTAGAGGAAGGAGGATGCCACTTCATGTGAAGAGGTGGACGCTACCATTTATCAATAGCTAGTGGGTTCACTAATGTATCTTGTGAACACGTGACCAGATATGTGCTATGTAGTCAACTAGTTGATCCAAGCTATGGTTAGGCCAACGAAATTATTTTGGAAGGCATCTAAGCATGTTTTACGATACCTCAGAGGAACTACCCAGTTTGGACTATGGTACAGATAGCCATAGGAAGTGAAGCTATGTGGCTTCATAGATGCACATTGGGCGGGGATTCCATCAGACATAAAAGAGTACATCTAGTGGAATTTTAAGTGTTGGATCCATAGTGGTTTCTTAGTATAGCAGGAAGCAAAGATATGTGGCACTCAGCTTGGCATAAGTAGAATACATGGCTACAATTCAAGCAAGATGTGAGGTGATCTGGATGAGAAAGATACTTGTTGGACTGTTTGGTTAGACGATGGATCCAACTATGATCTACTATGATAATCAAAGTTACGTTAAGATCTCTAAGAATCATGTATTTCATCAATCCAAGAATATAGATATATGATATCACCATTTACGGGACTATGTATAGAAGCATATAATGTTGCTACACTACATTCGGAAAGAGGAACAAGATGCTGACATTTTGACAAAGTCCTTGTCAAGAGGGAAGTTTGAGTTCAACAAGTGCAGGATACGGGTGGTTGATAATCCCTTTCTTGTTAAGAGGGAGTGTTGAAAAATGTAGCAAGAAATTCTCAATTTGATTTTTCCTTCATTAAATTGAGAAAATTCGAATTTCCACATTAACAGACAACTTGGATGTAGTTAACTTGTGTGACATGGCTTGTGTCAACTAGTTTACTCAATAAATTCGAGTTGGAGGAGTTAGAGTTCATTTAAGCATGTGTGACTGATAATTTGTAGCAATCAAGGTTAGTTATCTCAAGTTGTTTTCAGTTACACTAGTTCCAACTGTTGGAGACTAGTGGAAGCTCATTTGTGTAGTGGGAATTTAGTCAAACTTAGTGATCATCTAGTTAACTGATCAATCAACCCAAAACAACTAGTGCATGCAGAGAATTCAAGTTCCCCAATTGTGATGGAGATTCCAAGGAAGTGTAACATCCATTGTGGACTAGTTTTGAGTGTATAGGTGTTTCATTCATTTTTATGCTCAACCTTGGGAATTTTGCAATCCAGTTTTGAGAAACTCCTAAATAATAGGGGCCTAATTTCTCAAGGAATTGGACAAGGAAATAGGGGCTCAAGCAGAGGCAGAAATTGACTAAGTCTGGTTTTGATCTTTTCAGTGAGAAAATAGATAGGTTATTCACTTACAGGTTGTTCTTTGTTGAGAAAAGCAATTGTAATACATCTCTATTCATCATATTAATGCAAGTAGACATTTGGGTTTTTAGCAAATTTCTTTCCCTAGAAAAAATATTGTGTGCATGTGTGTTATTTCTTATTGCATGTCTGAGATTTTTGTTATAAATTGTGAATTCACTTTCGTAGAGTAGTAGAGTAGGTTTGTGTCGTATGATTTTGATTAAAAAGTCACGAGGATTTGCAAATCTACACCATAAATTCTACATCCTTGTGTACAATACAATATTTTTGGGGCCAATTATGTTCATGAATGTTGGTCTCAAGCCCAACTCGTGTCAAGTTTTCTTGTGTAATGGGAATGAAATGGCATTTTCAAATATTTTTAATGCTTGCATCGAGATAGGGTAAGAAACAAAACAACCACCATCCATTTTATACTCTATATTTTCCAAACCTTTTGGGAAGGTTGTTGAAAGAGGGGTTTTCCCTTATCTCAAGGTGCATGACGAATTGCAACTTTGATGGATCTATGCTATAAAAGTGAATATCATGGTACCATGAGCTTGATCGGATAATTATATTACTTTTCATCCATATTGAATATTTCAAAGATTAAAGTGGAGGAATCAACTCACGGGACCATTTTTTACTCGTGGGTCCTAGTTTGGCGAATTGGGATCTAAAACCTTCTGGAAGCAGTTTGAGGCATCAAAATATTTTTTTGGGGGATAAAAATTTTCCACTTAAGTGTTTCACTTTTTATTCTACACACACATACCTTTTTGAAAAGACAATAATTTCATCAATCAAAATCTGTATGAAAAATCGATGCCACTCAAAAGTTGACCTTCTTGTTTACCACAATAATTCGAGAGAATGCAATATCAACCCCCATTTTTCATGGAAAAGGCACTATCAACGTGATCATGATGAACAAGACTCTGGAAGAGTGCATCTCGTAACTTTGTTTAATATTTTAGGGAGTAAAACCTAACCCCTAGAAGGCTTTCGGGCTATTATTACAACTGGGCCACTAGGAGGAAATGGGGTTCGATTCTATTTGAGTGCATTTTCTTCCATCGATGAGTGAATAGCCAAGAGTGGATATGGAGAAATAAACCAGAGAGGCTTGTGCATTGTATCAAGCCATTGGCCACAAGAATCAATTCTTTGTACTTACATCCATTTTTCCATTAATAGAAAGAGAGAAGTGCAACCTCACCTTCAAGCTAGGTTTTCTCTCGAAAGGGTTTCCTGGGTTTTATCTCGTGTTGATTTGTGGTTTTTGATTTTTATTTCATTTTTCTCTATTTTTTGCATAATTATAATTTTCATGTATACATAATAAATAATAAGTTACAGATCTAAAAATCTAAGGAGAAGTAAATCCTCATAGTGTAGATTTCAAATTTTCTAATACATTTTTGTAGATTTGTTGTGGCAAATTATCTAGTGGAATATACATGGAAGTTAATGGATCATATTGGTATCAAATTAGTTTTATTTGGGTATATTATGAATATTTCAAAGGGATCTATAACACCTAATCCAAAAGTCATAAAACCCAAGCAGTGACCAACAAATATATGAGTAACCCTGAAGATAACCTAGAGGAGAGGTTTGCATAGTTGTAGCACAAGTCACAAACATAGACCATAAAGTGAGCCTCCACATGGAAACCCTCACTAATAAACTCAGGCTATTCGAAGAAGATGGATCTTAATCACTATTTGCAAAAATTATAAATCTATTTTAGTGTTCAACATATAGAGGAAGAACAAACATTTGCATTTGCTCAACTAAAATTAAAGGGCCACGACATAACTTGGTGGGAAAGCCACACAAAAAGGTTGAGGTTGGAGGAATAACATCTAGTGAGTACATGGGAGGGTTTTAAAACCCTCATAAAGTCACAATTTTACTCAATCAAGCATGTAGAGGACCAATTCATATGATAGCATTACTTTAGGGAAAAGTAGGTGTTAAGTGTATAGGAGCATGCCATATAATTTAGAAAGATGACCATAATGCTTTTTATCTCCCCAAAGAACCCATATGTACTCCTAAAGTATATAGGGTGTCTACATAGTCATCTATAGAATCAAGTGATAGTGTTTAAGCTAGATTGATTGATGAGGCTTGTGTACTATCATAGTACCTAGAGAATAAAGGCCAAAAGAAAGGGAAGTCAAGTGAGTCCAATCAGAAAGAGAACCAAGAAGCTTTTAAGGAAGGGAAGAAGAAGTGGAAAATGGGTGAGGATGAAAAGAAAACATTGCAAAGATCCTAAAAAACACTAGAATCATTATAACATTGGCATTATAAAAAGGAGAAATTTTGGAAGTTGCACCCACAACTAAACCCAAAGAACAAAAAGAAATATATAAAAAGAAAAATCTCACGGCTACTAATTTGAGTAACCAGGTTGAAAGAAAATTAGACATGGATGAGAAGATTGTCTATACATAAATGAAGAAGAAGGTGAATTTGAGTAACCTTCAACAACATGAAGTGAAAAAAAGACCAAACGCTCTTCCATATAAAGATACATGTCAGAAGATAGATCACATAAAAATATCATTGCAGTGGAGTCGATCAACAAATTAGCATTGGAAGTTCATTATCATCCAAATGAATATCCATTGGGATGGGTAAATAATCATGTAAAAATAAAGGTAACCAAACAGTGCAAATTTAGATTTACTATCAATGTTGATTTTACTGATGAAGTAGAACTAGATGTAGTTACCCTTGATGTATGTGAAGTGATGTTTGGAAGTCCCTACATGTACATGCTGAGAGCCAACTATTTTTACCTCATCAAGGATGTAAAATCGTTCACCTTAATCATGGATTTGTGGATGACGCATAACCAAGTGATTACAATGTTCCAAGTGCCAATGAATACAAGGGTTTTGTGTGGTTGATCCATAATATTGGGTTTGTGGATGACCCAAAACCGATTTGGTGATGAAAAGACTCAAGAAAGGTTTTATGTGGTTGACCCATAACCATGGTTTTGTGGGCAACCCAAAACCATGATGATTACAATGCATCAGGTATTGATGGAGAAGGGTTTTTTTGTGGTGGACCCATAATTGTGGTGAACGAAGGTCTAAGGATGGAATCACCCTATAATCCTTGTGGACTAATTGTGATATTGATAGTGTATGGCCAAGAAAATGGACTTCAAGATAGATTTCCTACAAGTATTCCAAGGTGACATGGGTAGAGCATGTGGTGACACCCATAGGGAGTCAAAATGGTCATTGGATCTCTCATTGGAATGTTTGCAGGATTCATGTCTAGAGAGATTATAATGAGTAGCAAAGCCTTCAATATGACTTGCAAGCTAGATGTTGTAGTATATGAATAAATTAAAACTTGGGCAATGTTGAGTGTGTGTTACATTATTTCCATGACTACCCGCACATGTGGGGGAGAGGGGGCTCACGGGCGGGGCACAACCCCCTTATCGGGGGGTTTCAGGGGGGCAGTAGCCCCCACACAGGGTATGGGACAAAGGCCCCAGAATTTTTTTTGGACCCTATATTAGGTGGGAAAGCCTACCTATGGTTTTGTGCATAGGTTTAGCACATGGATTTTGGCATGATGGTTTTCTTCCCATGGTATTTTGTAGATCCGATCAAGGGAACTACAATTATGTTCTAATCTAGGGTTAATGTAATGGGGTTTATGAATACTTCGGCATGTATAAATATGTATTATCACATTGAAAGGAATATAATGAAAAATCAATTTGGTAGTATCAGTTTTGGGATTGAGGGGAAATCTCTATGTATTTTTTTCTTGACATTGTTTATTTTCTATTTTTAGAATTTTTCTACAGGTAATTTATGTACAAGGTTAAAACCTACATTTGGTATCATAGTTGTTTCGACTTCAAGGGGTCGCCTTTGTTGCTAAGGGATTTTGCTTAGGCCTGTGGTAGACCTTATTCAGTGGGATATCTGCAAGATCAATTCTTGCGGTGAAAGAAGATGGAGATAAAGATCAAGAAATTTAATGGTAAGAGTTTTTAGTTATGGAAACTCAAGATGGAGGATTTGCTGGTGGATAAAGATCACTAGATCACAGTAGATCCACGTACTAAACCAACAGAAATGTCAGTTGAAGACTGGGCAAAGTTGGATCAGAAAGCAAAGTGAACAATACAGTTGTGTATCTCATATTTAGTATTGTTGAACGTATTAAGGGAAGCTACGACGAAGGCTTTGTGGGACTAGTTAGGGACTTTGTACCATTCCAAGTCTCTGGTGAACAAATTGTTCTTATGGAAAAACTTGTATAACCTAAGGATGAAGGATGGAGACTCGGTGACAGAGCATATGAAAACCTTTAATCTTGTGGTAAGACAGTTTTTATCTATTAATATTAAAATTTTAGATGAATATAAGTGCATTAGTTTGTTCTATTGTCTACCAGATTCGTGGGATAGTCTAGTTATTTTAATAGGTAGCAATACAACTACCTTGAAGTTTGATGAAATAGTCTCATCCTTGTGGTCGAAGGAGATGCGACGGAAAAATATAGATGGCCAGAATGGAGATGCTTTATATGTATGAGGACAAGCCCAAAAAGAAAAAAAATAATTCCTCGAGTGGGAGATGTAAATCTAGAGGGAGATTTAAATCTCCATGAAAACTTGTAAAGGTGTGCTAGAAATGCAGAAAGGAAGGGAACTTCAAAAAGGACTGTAGATCTAAAGCTCCTGAGAAAATAAAGGGATCTGATGATGCTCCTTCTGTAGAGGAAAAAACCACCTCAGAAGAAGGTGGGGATGTGTATTTTGCTTCTTCTTCAAGTACACATGTAGATCATGAGACATGGTTTATTGAATTAGGTGCATCCTTTCACTTCACTCCCCATATAGAGTGGTTCTATGAGTATGAGAAATATGATTGTGGGGATGTCTTCGTAGGGGATGACAAGAAGGGTAGAATCATAAGACATGAAAAATTCAAGCTGAAGTTGCAAGGTGGAATGACTATAACACTTCCATGTGTTTTGCATAGTCTTGCATTGGCCACAAATTTTATTTATGTAAGAAATATGGATGATGTAGGTGTAAAAACAGTGTTCAAGAAAGATACCTGCAAGATGGTTCGGGGAGCACTAGTATTGATGTTGGGAGTTTAGATTGGAACTTTGTACAAGCTTCTAGGTAGCACTGTTACTGATGGGTGCAATAGTTCTGTTGTTCCTGAACGTGGAGCAGAAAATCTAGTGGTCTCTAGAGAAAATACCATGTTATGGCATCAAAGGCTTGGACATATTGGAGAAAAGGGCTTTCAAATAATTCATGATAATGGTATGGAAGAAGGTATGTCTAATTTCTCTTTGGATTTTGATTTCTATTAACATTTTGTATATGGGAAGCAGAATCGAGTGAGTTTCCTCTCTGGTGCTAGGAGTACGAAAGGGATATTAGAGCTTGTGTACAGTGATGTGTTTGGACCTGCGTCGGTTCCATCGATTGGTAATTTTGTGTACTATGTATCATTTATAGATTACTTCTCAAAGAATACATGGATATATTTCTTCAGGAAGAAATCTAAAGTCTTTGACAGGTTAAATAATTTAAGGCTCTAGTCGAAAACCAGACAGAAAAGAAGAAAAAGGTGCTAAGGACAGATAATGGTGGGGAGTTCTACAAGAAGGAATTTGAAGAGTTATATAAGAAGTGTGGTATAGCACAATAGAATACTACTCCATACACACCTCAACAAAATGGAGTTGCATAAATAATGAATAGGGTGTTGATGGAAAAGGCAAGAAGCATGCTTAGTGGTGATGGGTTAGGATAGGAATTTTGGGCAGAGGCAATGGAGACTGCACGTTACCTGGTCAACACATGACCTTCATTAACGTTGGAGGATAAGACTCTACATGAGGTATGGACTGGTAAGAAACCCTCTCTTTCACATCTGAGGGTATTTGGCTGTGATGCATATGTACATGTTCTAAAGGAGAAAATAACCAACTTGGATAGTAAATCTGAAAGGTGCAAATTTATTGGGTATAAGGATGGTTTAAAAGGTTATAAGATTTGGAGCCCAAAAGAAAGGAAGGTTGTGTACAACCAAGATGTGGTGTTTACAGAGATTAAATATGTTATTAAACATCAAGTCCTACCAAAGGAACCTGAGAAGATATATTTTGAACTAAAGGAGGAAGAAGCAGACTCTACAGCAGAACAAGAATTAGAATATGAAGAGCAACAAACTCTAGTTGTGGGAAGATCAATTTGAGAAAGAAGGCAACCAGAAAGGTATAGTCCATCTGCTTTCTTTTCAAATTTTTCTTTATCTATTATTGATGATGACCCCACAACTATCAGGGAGGTAGTATATTTAGAGGATGGAAAACTCTGGAAAGAGGCCATGGTTGATGAAATGGAATCTTTCGACAAAAATGAGGCTTGGGATCTAGTGGAGTTGTCAACTGGAAGGAAACCCATTGGAAGAAAATGGGTGTTTAAGAAGAAGATTAATGAAGAGGAAAGGTGGAGAAATAAAAATCTTGTCAGAAAATTGTTATTCCCAGGTGTGTGGAATTGGTTTTGGTAATGTTTTTTCTCTTATTGCCGAGGTAGCTTCTATTAGATTAATTTTATCTGTTGTTGTTACTTTTGATTTTGAGGTAGAATAGATGGATGTGAAGACAACATTCCTTCATGGAGATATGGAAGAAGAGATCTACATGAAGCAATCTAAATGCTTTGTGGTGAAGGGTAAGAAAGAAGTGGTATGCAAGTTAAAAAAGTCTCTGTATGGGTTAAAACAATCACCAAGGATGTGGTATCAAGAATTTGATACATATATACGGGGAATTGGCTTCACCAAAAGCAAAGCAGATCACTGTGTGTATTTTAAATTAATTGATGATTGTGCTATTTTTCTGGTGTTGTATGTGGATGATATGTTGTTCATTGGAAATGACAAAGAAATTATCTAGGATTTGAAGACCCAATTGTCCTCCATATTCGACATGAAGGATCTTGGTGCTGCAAACTATATTTTGGGCACGAAAATTAAATGAGATCAGGCAAAGTGGAAGCTCTAGGTAAAATAGAGGAATTATTTGAGACAATATTATAGAGGTTTAATATGCAATATAGTAAACCGGTGAAGGTTCTTATTCTTGTAGATGTAAAGTTATCTATTAAAAATTGTACCAAGACACAAGAAGAGGAAGCAGACATGTCTCGTGTTCCATATGCAAGTGAAGTTGATAACCTGATGTATTTAATGGTCTATACTAGACCAGACATTGCACATGCAGTGGGAGTATTGAGCAAGTTTATATCAAAACTAGGGAAGGAGCATTGGACAACAGTGAAGTGGGTTTTCATATATTTTACATGGAATTAGTGATTATGGTATGTGCCACCAAGAAAGACCAGGACTGGACAAAGTTTTGGACATCCCTGGATTTGTTGATGTAGATTGGGCTGGAGATCTATATCAAAGAAGATCTACAAGAGGGTATGTGTTTAACCTATTTGGAGGAGTAGTCAGTTGGATGAGCAAAATATAGTATGTAGTGGCTCTTTCAACTATAGAGGCTAAATACATGGTAGCCACTTATGCAAGCAAGGAAGCAGCTTGGTTACAGAGATTGTGATCAAGTATGGGGTTGGTACAATGAGCTATAAGGATAGACTGTGATATCCAAAGCATAATTTTCTTGGTAAAGAACCATACTTATAATTCAAAGACAAAGCACATTGAAGTTCAATATCACTTTTTGAGGGATATGGTTGAGGAAAACAAGGTGTTGTTGGTAAAGGTGGACACTTTGAAGAATGTTGCAGATGCATTGACAAATTCTATGAGCACTGAGAATTTTTCTTGGTGTAGAGAAACAATGGGCGTTGCAAGGCTGGACCAATGACTAATCTCTCTTATGACCCCCTATGTGGAAAATAAAACAACAAGTGGGAGAATGTTGGGTGTGTGTTATATTCTTTCCATGACTATTCACACATGGGATTTAAGGGGGCCAGCAGCCCCCTTGCACGAGGTTTGAGGAAATGCCCCAGGAAATTTTTTTTGGACCCTATATTAGGTAGGCAAACCTACCTATTTTTTTTGCATGGATTTCGCACATGGTTTAGGGCATGATGGTTTTTATGCCCATGGTATTTTGTAGATCTGGTCAAGGGAACTATGACTATGTTCTAATCCAGGGTTAATGGATTGGAGTTTATGTATGCTTCGTCATGTATAAATATGTATTGTAACATTGAAAGGAATATAATGAAGAGTCAATATGGTAGTCCTAGTTTTGGGATCCAAGGGAAATCTCTATGTATTTTTTTCTCGTCATTGTTTGTTTTATGTTTTTTGAATTAGTCTACAAATAATTTTTGTATAGGTTTAAAACCTATAGGCAAGAGATGGTAAGGTATGCCGTCTAAAAGAAACACAAGTAAGAGGCCAAATCAATAAAGAAATGAAACCACATTGGCAGCAGTGAGGCCAAATTTATTGTACAATATTCTAAAGAGAGCACTCACACCAAACATGCCTATCCCAACAAACTTTCCCTTGGATCCTAAGTACCTCTCCCAACCTAAAGTTGAACCAACTTCCACACTCACCCTTGCAGCCACAACAATTAAGAGCAAAATTTCTTTATACTATTGAGTTTGTTCCTCAAATTATTCCCAATAGACAAAGGAAATAACTCTAACAACTTTCCCTTCATTCCCAAGAGTAGATACAACATTCTCAATAATCTCAAGCTTAGAACCACTACCCATAATAATGATGCCAGGCTTGTTTCTAGAGGATTTATAATGTAGCCTCCCTTCTCATCAACCTCTATTGAAGAGACAACAAGATGTGGGAGTTTTTTACAGGAGAGAGAAAGTAATGATGACCTCTTTCTATTGAGAACAACAACCTTGTAAGCTCTACTTGTCTCCTTTCCATCATCTTGATGGAGAATCATAACATTGGGGATTTCCTTAAAGCTTCCCAAATGTTCTATTAGTTGATGAGTCAACTCATCCTCTATGAGATCAACAAAATCATAGGTCATTACATAAATAACACCAACTTCAAAGAGTGTATATATTCTAATAGATAATCTCATGTAGTATATGAAAACAAATAAAGTAGCACAATAAGGAATGAGGCCACTTCCATGAAGGGTTATCCCATTGCGTATAGCTCCTATGGAATCTTCATGCACTCCAAAATGGACATTGCGCTTAATAGGGATATTCTTATAGAAGTCACCAAACATTATTAATAAAGTCATTTTGGATGATGAAAGGTCTGCACTTCTACCTAGGAGTTCGAGAAGAACCCTTGCAAGCGCATACAAATATTCTTGAGATAAATTTTAAGTAGAATCAATAGGACTCTACAGAGTATATACTGACAGATCCTTATTAGAAATACCCTCCATTTGGAATCCATCACCAACAATACAATATGTGTAATAATAAAAAATAGTGGAGT
This sequence comes from Pinus taeda, assembly GCA_000404065.3. Taxonomy (NCBI): domain Eukaryota; kingdom Viridiplantae; phylum Streptophyta; class Pinopsida; order Pinales; family Pinaceae; genus Pinus; species Pinus taeda. Next base: position 30,553 of record APFE030371078.1, on the reverse strand, counting down.
TTGGCTTATTGTATTTAGTCGCTAGATGTTTCTCAGCAAGTGCCAAACCAACTACATTGAAAATTCCTTGACCAAGTGGTCCACTTATGACTTCCACACCAAGAGTCTCAAAATTCTCAAGATTTCCTAGCGTTTTCCCCCATCACTTATGTAAGTTCCTCAAGTATTCTTCCTTCAAACTATCCTTTAGCAAGTCATCTTACCAATAGATTGTTGTCTTATTGTGAGCAATAATGTAGTGGTGCATTGTTGAAATGAATTTTTCAAATATTTGATCTAAGCTTCCTCCATCAACCACAAATTTATGAATGTCAAATTCCTTTTTCCAATAGCCAAGAATGACCTTGTCACTCCCTCTGTGATATAAATTCTAGGAAAACAAAGAAATGCCATCGTTGATAACATTATGCATGACTTTATATGTTTTTGGTTTAAGAGGGTTAGTTATCTAGCTTTTGGATTTAAACCCAATCAATCTCTCCAACTTGTGGAAGGTTCCAACCAAATGTGCCCATGCATGCCACGATGTCTGGGTATGCATCTGCCCAAGATCTAGAGTGAGCTTAAGTGTCAATTTCTAGAATAACGTGAATGCCTGCATGGTTTTGCCAAAATTTGATGATTTGCTAGAAATCGTTGTTAGAATATCACATTTCAAGAGAGTAAGATCCATTGATTGTAACGACGGGATAGGAATTTTATTTGAGGGGAAAGGATTGCAAATTAGCTATGTTCCAGTGGAATACATTAAGCTTTTAATAGCTCATGGCCCTTATGGTCTGCTGAATGTCCCTAATGGAATAGAATTTCCTAGTTGTGTCTAGCACAAGGCCCTAATGAGGGTATAAAGGATAGCTGATGATCATTACATCATGTTGGAAGAGAATAGGGTAAATATAAATGGAATTGCACCAGTGGACAAGTTTTGAGAATGTCTCAAGGCATCACATGGCTCCCCATGGCATCTCAACTATAAGATTGGTAGCTCCACCCACTAGAATGATTTAGGTGTATGATTTATCCATATCATACTGAAGATCAATATTGACCATGATTTCATTGGTAGTTTGGTTAAATCCTGGGGTGTTTTCATAGTCTCTAGTGATAATGATGAGCCCCCCCTCACCCACACAAACTAGTATGGTGTGGTTGTCAGTGAGGGTGCTAATGAAATTAACCTTTTGCTTTTTATTTATGGTTTTGGTGATGACAACCATTAGAATTAATTTTGTGGTCAGAAAGATAATGACGAACACCCTACAAGGGGCCTAGTCTTCCCAAACCCCACTTTTCCTCTTGAACATACGATTATGGGAGGATAAATGATACACCCCACAACACCCGATATCACAAAATAGATGATCACTTAGATGCACAACAACAAGGCAATGCAAGTGACATGAATGACCCACTTTGATACCACTGATTTGGATTGTGAGAGGAAGGAGGATAAATATCACCTCATAGAAAACAAAACACAAAGAACAAGATGACACCAATCTCTTTATTAATGGAACAGGAAAATATTTTACATCTACACTGTGACATCCTACATGTGCCTAGTAAAGGTGAGGCCCATTATTTATAGTATTTTTGGTTTCTCCTTGATATACATCATTCAATACCATGGGTGGATAAAAATTTCCATTCATATCAGGTGTACTAAGGTAAAACTTAACAATAAGTGTAAGAGTTGGTACAAGCATACATGGGTGTGTTCTAGGATCCTGAATGGATACCACCCAAGAGGGGATAGGAGCATGAGATCCATTTATTGTAGGACTAACCATTGCCAAACATTGGGATATACAGGTAATCCATTACAAAAGAAAGTGAAGTGAAGAAGTACTTGTAGGAGCTACTGGATCAAGGTGTCATTCAACCAAGTACCTCACCATGTGGGTCACCCATCATCATTATGCCAGATAAGGATGGGACTTTGAAAAATGTGTTGATTACAGGCCTTTAAACAAAATTATGCTCAAGAACTAGTACCCACTACCTAGGATATATGATATGTTGGATCAGTTGTAGCAATCAAAATACTTCAACAAAATGGACTTAAAGTTTAGATATCACCAAGTTTGAGTTAGAGAATAATTTACCTAGAAGACTACCTTCAATTAAGCAAGGCTTTTATGGGTTATTAGTCATGTCATTTGGCTTGTGAAATGCACTAACTATGCTTATGAGGTTAATGAATGATATCATGTGCTCTTTTATAGATTTGTTTATCATTATATATTTCATTGATATACTCATATATAATGCTACTTGGGAGGAGAACATCTTACATTTTATGCAAGTGCTAGAGACATTAAAGAAACATAAGCTACTAGAAAGTATCAAAAAGTGTGAGTTTGAAAAATAGACTAGTATATATCTAGCGTAAATGATAGCTGGAGTAGAGATGAAGATATATCCTACCAAGATGGAGGCCATCATGACATGGTTGGTGCCTACTAATTTTTATGAAGTTAGCAGTTTCATTGGAACAACACAACACCTGACGAAATTCATAGCATCATTTTTCAGTAGTAGCAACACCACTCTATGTCATAAAAACAAGTGGAAAAAGTTTCCAGTGGGGAAAGTTTTAGGAGAGGGCCTTTAAGGAGTTAAATAAGATGAGAAGTTAAGCACTAGTTCTGGGACTACCAAAGTTATAATATCCCTTTGAACTAGAGATAGATGCAAGTGGGTATGTTATTGGAGTGATTTTGACGCAAAGAGGAAGTCCTATATGCTACCATCCTAATATATTCCATGGGGTGATTCTCAAATATGATACCTATGAAAAGGATCTCTATCTCCTGGTGCAAGTGATGAACAAGTGGAAACACTATCTAATTGGAAAGGAGACAATAATCCACACAGATCACCAACCACTGCAGTTCCTTCAATCCCAAAGTAAGCTATAACATAATAGACATTACAAATGGATGAAGTTTCTACATCAATTTCATTTAATGATCAAGTATAAGAAGAGTAGCAGAAATAAGTTATTTGACATGATTTTAATTCCACCCAATTCGAACATCACAAATTTGGGAACTCTAATTCACATGAATCCATTCACCCATGATGCATAGAAAGAAGCATATTTATAGGATGAGGAATCCATGAAGATATTTCAATGGTTAGAGAGCTACAATCATGTGCACAATGGTGATAACACAATTGACTACCATCTCCAGGACTGGTTCCTCTATAGGTTAGATAAGTTATGTGTTCCTAACTGTAGATGATTAGAGAGGCTCACAAATCCATAGTTTTAGGGTACTTTGGTATAGGGAAGAAAATGGAAAACTGGCATAGATATGTGTAATGCCCCAAGATGTAATAATAAGTAGCTAGGTTCATAAGAGTATGAATGATTTGTTGTACTAACAAGCCTAGTAATAGGAAACAAGGTCCATATCATCCCTTTCCTATACCCACTCATCCTTGTGAAATCAATTCCATGGACTTTGTGGGAGGTCTAAAAATAAAAATGAAGGGACATGACTACCTATTTGTGGTAGTTGATAGGTTCAAGAAGATGTGTTTTCTAATGCCCTATGAAAATACCATCAACAAACAAGAAGCAATTAAATTGTTATTTGGATAGGTATAGGTGCACGTTGGGATAACAAGGAGAATTTTGCAAGACAAAGGCAACAAATTTTTTAGTGTATTTTCAAATAAATTATGGGAGAAGATGGATATGAAGTTAAATAGGTCTAAAACATTCCATCCATAAATAGATGGGTAGATGGAAGTAGTCCAAGTGACTTTGGTGCAAGTTTTGAGTGATTATAATGAGAAGCATCCAAAGACTTGGGACAATTAATTAATATATATATATATATTATTTTTATATAGATATATTATATATTATATATAACATAATTTTAACATATCAGTCCACACTTCTATTGGTAAGTCCACATTTATAACTTTGTTTCGGATATTTTCCACCTTCACCTTTGGATATTTCAGATGGACATTAAGGAGGAGTGAAGGAGGATCTTACAAGGGATGCCTTAAGGGCAAAGATGTTTGCTGAGGAGATCAAGAAAATCCATATATAGTACATAATACACTACAAAAGTCATAGGAAAAATATAAGGTGAGGAATGATCAACACAAAACAAAGAGATCATTCAATTTTGAAGACAAAGTATGGTTATAGTTGAACAAGGAAAGGTTACATGGTCAAGGTAAGAAAATCAAGACTCTGCAATATGGTTCCTTTGAGATACTTAAAAAGGTGGGATATAACACCTATAGACTCATTATACCAAATAAACATACATTTACTTAGTGGTGAATGTAGAGAATCTCAAAATATATGAGCCTTCCATCCTAGACTAGGAAGAGGAATAGGTTCTCCCTCTTATAGAGGACTTCGCACCAAATGCTCAAGAAGAGTTGATATAAGCTACAATTATGTAGAAGAGACCTAGAAATACAAGATAGGGGTGTTATGACCTTTGGAAGATTGGGTGGAAAGGACAATTTTTAGGAAATGCTAAATATTACACGTAAGAGAAGGTGGAGGAAAAATTGATTCATCTCATTCAGTAGAATATTTTGGGGAGCAAAAGCCTCCCAAAATAGTTTCCAGTGGGGAAAGTTTTAGGAGAGGGCCTTTAAGGAGTTAAATAAGATGAGCAATTAAGCACTAGTTCTGGGACTACCAAACTTATAATATCCCTTTGAACTAGAGATAGATGCAAGTGGGTATGTTATTGGAGTGATTTTCATGCAAAGAGGAAGTCCTATATGCTACCATCCTAATATATTTCATGGGGTGATTCTCAAATATGATACCTATGAAAAGGATCTCTATCTCCTGGTGCAAGTGATGAACAAGTGGAAACACTATCTAATTGGAAAGGAGACAATAATCCACACATATCACCAACCACTACAGTTCCTGCAATCCCAAAGTAATCTATAACGTAATAGACATTACAAATGGATGAAGTTTCTACATCAGTTTCATTTAATGATCAAGTACAAGAAGAGTAGCATAAATAAGTTATTTGACATGATTTTAATTCCACCCAATTCAAACATCACAAATTTGGGAACTCGAATTCACATGAATCCATTCACCCATGATGCATACAAAGAAGCATATTTATAGGATGAGGACTCCATGGAGATATTTCAATGGTTAGAGAGCTACAATCATGTGCACAATGGTGATAACACAACTGACTACCATCTCCAGGACTGGTTCCTCTATAGGTTAGATAAGTTATGTGTTCCTAACTATAGATGATTAGAGAGGCTCACAAATCCATAGTTTTAGGGTACTTTGGTGTAGGGAAGAAAATGGAAAACTGGCATAGATATGTGTAATGCCCCAAGATGTAATAATAAGTAGCTAGGTTCATAAGAGTATGAATGATTTGTTGTACTAACAAGCCTAGTAATAGGAAACAAGGTCCATATCATCCCTTTCCTATACCCACTCATCCTTGTGAAATCAATTCCATGGACTTTGTGGGAGGTTTAAAAATAAAAATGAAGGGACATGACTACCTATTTGTGGTAGTTGATAGGTTCAACAAGATGTGTTTTCTAATGCCCTATAAAAATACCATCAACAAACAAGAAGCAACGAAATTGTTATTTGGATAGGTATAGGTGCACGTTGGGATAACAAGGAGAATTTTGCAAGACAAAGGCAACAAATTTTTTAGTGTATTTTCAAATAAATTATGGGAGAAGATGGATATGAAGTTAAAGAGGTCTAAAACATTCCATCCATAAATAGATGGGTAGATGGAAGTAGTCTAAGTGACTTTGGTGCAAGTTTTGAGTGATTATAATGAGAAGCATCCAAAGACTTGGGACAAATTAATATTATATAATATATATAAATATTATATTGATTATAATATATATTATTAATATATTAATAATATATTATATAACATATCAGTCCACACTTCTATTGGTAAGTCCACATTTGTAACTTTGTTTCGGATATTTTCCACCTTCACCTTTGGATATTTCAGATGGACATCAAGGAGGAGTGAAGGAGGATCTTACAAGGGATGCCTTAAGGGTGAAGATGTTTGCTGAGGAGATCAAGAAAATCCTTATATAGTACATAATACACTACAAAAGTCATAGGAAAAATATAAGGCGAGGAATGATCAACACAAAACAAAGAGATCATTCAATTTCGAAGACAAAGTATGGTTATAGTTGAACAAGGAAAGGTTACATGGTCAAGGTAAGAAAATCAAGACTCTGCAATATGGTCCCTTTGAGATACTTAAAAAGGTGGGATATAACACCTATAGACCCATTATACCAAATAAACATGCATTTACTTAGTGGTGAATGTAGAGAATCTCAAAATCTATGAGCCTTCCATCCTAGACTAGGAAGAGGAATAGGTTCTCCCTTTTATAGAGGACTTGGCACCAAATGCTCAGGAAGAGTTTATATAAGCTACAATTATGTAGAAGAGACCTAGAAATACAAGATAGGGGTATTATGACCTTTGGAAGATTGGGTGGAAAGGACAACTTTTAGGAAATGCTAAATAGTACACGTAAGAGAAGGTGGAGGAAAAATTGATTGATCTCATTCAGTAGAATATTTTGGGGACCAAAATCCTCCCAAAATAGGGAGGTGTGATATATATTGAATCATTATATTATTTTTCATCAATATTATAGCTTTTATAGTGGATGAATTGGAGGAATCAACTCACAGAAATTTTTTTACCAAAGAGTACCAGTTTGGTGAATTGGGGTCTGAAACCTTCTGGAAGTAGTTTGAGACATCAAATGATATTTTTCATAGGTAAATATTTTTAAGGTATGAGATGCACCTTTTAGCGCTATTACAAACACAAATATATTTCCAACTATGCAAGAATCACCTCAATTAGAGTTTGGGCCACAGGCGGCACTTCTTTGTACTTGCACCCATTTTTTCCAATTAAAGAAAGAGAGCAAAGCAATCTCACCTTCTAGTTGGGTCTTCTCCCACAAGGGATTCACAAGTTATATCTCATGTTAATTTGTGGTTTTTGAGTTTTATATCGTTGCTCTCTATTTTCACCATGATTATAATTTTAATGCATACAAAACAAAGAGTAATTGATAGATCTAAAAAAATATAGAGAAATAAACTCTATTATTGTAGATTTCAGATTTTCTAATTTTTTTGTAGTTGTGACGAACTATCCATTGGAATATCCATGATAGTTTACACATTATATTGGTATAAAAACATACATTTTTGGGTATAGTTTAGGTATTTCTAGGTTTTTGATATACACTAAGATGAAATTCATAAAACCCCATCAATGGCCACCAAATATATCAATAACCCTATATATCTCACAAAGGAGAGTTTTGCATGGCTAGAACCAAAAGTCACAGATATAAACCATAATTTCAGTCTCCTCATGGAAACCATGAACAATAATATTTGATTATTTAAAGAATATGGAGGTTTTAATGTGAATGTAAAATCAAAGGGGAAATCAACAAGTTGGGAAGAACCAGAGATAAATTCTAAGAAAGAAACTGAAAAGGATCAACCTAGTTAGAGTGATTGAACCATTCATAGTTCATATTCAAAATGGAATTGAAGGTTGAAATCAAGTTGTATCAAGATGATATTGATGCTCTATAGCTAAATCACTAGTGCAAAAATCTAAATTTTATGTTCATTAAATAGAGGAAGAAATGAGAATTTTGTCTGCTTGGTTGAAATTTGAGAGCCATTCTCTCACCTAGTGGGAAATTCACATGAATACCTTGAGGTTGGATAGAGATCCTCTACTGACTATGTGGGAGGATTTTAAAACCCTTATAAAGTCACAATTTTACCCAAACGAGTATGTAGAGCACCAATGGATCTAGTGGTAATAATTCACGTAGATGAAGGGGCATAGTGTACAAGAGTGCACCACATAAGTTAGAAAGATGGCCATAATGATGGGTATCTCCCTAAAGAACTAAGATGTACTCCTCAGGTATCTAAGAAGTATACACAGTTATCTACGGAAGCAAGTGATGATGTTCAGGACTAGAATAGTGGACAAGACTTGTGTACATGAATAATACCTAAATAACATATGCCAAAAGAAAGGGAAACCAATAGTGTAAATTTTAGGGGTGAATCTTAGCCCAAGGGTGAAATTTAAGGGGTTTTATATTTTAGAGGGGCGAATCTTTTATAAAACATCCATTTTCTATAGTTGGCCCAACATTTATTTAAAAAATAATTATATATTACATTTTAGCCCAACAAAAAAGGCAGATAAACCATGCAAAGCCCGATTCACCTGGTTTGGGAGGTTAGATTGGCTTGCAATCATTTGATTTTCTTCTTTGGGAGGTTATATTTGTTTGCAATCGACCATTTTATGGTTTGGGAGGTTGGATTTGGTCGCAATCACCCTGATTTGCTGGTTTGAAAATCGAGGGCAAGTTGAATTCAGAGATTCGCCTCTATAAATTTTATAGTCTCCATCGAACATTCCTCAGTTCATGATTCATATCCATTCCTCAGTGCGCGACTCATTGCAAGAAACTCAAACTTGCAACTCAGATTCCACAGACTCCATTGTTGAAAGAAATAATGTCTTTACATGAATTTTCTCTATCTCCATATCGACTGTTGCAGCTAAAGACATGAATACCCTAATGGAAGAGTGAAGTTGACATAGCAACTCATTTTCAAGCCTTAGTTCTAGTAGCAATAACTATAGTTGACTGTTAATGTAGTCACAAAGGTAGAGGAAGTGCCAGTAGTCATAGAGATAGAGGCTTCACCATTAGTGAGGCTATTACCATTCGTGTAGGTCATGACTCATTTCTAAGTCTTCATTGATACACCAATAGCTATGATTCCTCAATTGATCTACTGCCAGTAGTCGCAGAGGCATAGGCTTCACCAATAGCACCAGAGTCTTGCGTTAGGTGGGATCGGGGCTGGTGCATTGTGGTTAGTTGTCACTTGACTTCTTTGAATGTTGTGTAACAATATCTGTATAGTTCTTATATTAAGAGGAACTCTGGATCATGCATATTCTTTCTAGATTATGGTAGTATGAATTGCTTTCAACTACATTCCCACACAAGCTCAAATAGTTCTGGAAAATCCTAGACACATTCCTCTACATCCTTTGCATTAAATCATGTCTCACAAACAAATTAAATATACCTTAATTATAATGGAACACAGAGTTCCATTGTTGTACCTGCGCTAATGTCAAATATGCCACTTATTTGCTACTAATTCCTTATACTTTTTATTGTTGTTCATTGTTCAGAAACACGCATTACAGGTAGGAGACTTTCATTGTCCATATTGTCAAATCAATCACAATTAATTATAAGAGTAGCCGAGATTCACTGATGATGGAAACCAAAGTATCCAAATTGTAAGTATTTTTCATATTAGGGCTTAGATTAGGGCCTAGATTGCACAATTTTCTTTATCGATGGTCTGCTCCAGAAAACCAAGATATGTCCACAAATATTCTACTATTAAGAGGGTTGAAAAATCATACAACAAATTCAGTTCAAATTTGTACATATAGATCCAAGGAGGTTTATAGCATATATTCTATGAAATTTTTCCTTAGCTAGATGCAAGAAGGATGAAATCCTTCCAGAAAGAAGGTTGCACTTATGATAGAGACCTATAAAATGAAACCCTCAGATCAACCATAGTAGTTTTCTTGAATAGTTGGCATAGTTCTACCTTGATTTGAGCCTTAAGAGCCATAGAATGTGTATAAATATTGCCACGTAAGTATAGCTTCAGAAAATACTGCCAAAATATTCCTTATTTAAGGCACATATATTTCCTTAAGACAGTGAGAATCATCAACAATAATTCTTTAGCGAATTCTCTGAATCTTACTCTTTGCTTACTAAATAACTAATTGAAATGGCTTCATAGAAGATAAGCTTACTACGTTGAGCAAAAAAGCTTTAGTCTTTTGATTTATAGATAAAGGTGGATCTTAAGAAATATAGATGTGCTTTTACATTTTCCATATTGTTAGTTCAGCAATCCAGTTATATAACCCAGGTCTTCAAAAAATCCTAGCACACATCATTTATCTGAGCAGGTCTGCTCAAATTAGATTAACATGTCATCAAATATAGACCTTGAGATATATTGGTTTCTCAACAGATTCTGAATCTCAATAGTATATTTTATTCAAGGTTCAATATGCCAAATGAAAGTAATGTACTCCTAGCAAACTAAAGCCCATACATCATCAAGATGTACCATGATTGTCATACATAATCATACTAATAGTAACAGATTCTAACTTTCCAGAATACTAAAGAAATTGCTTTAATATGCTATACAAATGTAGACATATGGAAAATACTTTGAAAACCTTGGTAGCTTTTCTTAAGCTATCAAGCAAGCCTTCTAACTTCTGATCACAAAGTCTTCCATCTTTCATCTTTTTCCACATGCATCTTTCTATATGAGTTATCAACACTTTAAATCGACGATACAAAATTTAGACAAATCTTGCTCAATGTTAAATCCTAGGTAGCATGAAGAACATCGAATCTCAACCTTGATGTGCATTATACTACCTTGCAATTATTATTTCACAACTGTGTATTTAGTGGTACTGACTCATGTATAGTGATTCTAATATATCTCAAATGATTTTATTTCTTTTTCCTTATGAATCACAGATGTTATTTAGTCTAGTAAATAAAAGAACAATGCAAAACAAACCAGGAAATTGAAGTTTTAGAGTTCTATGATATTGGTAGAGATATTAACAAGCACACTTTAATGTTTATAAATGAGGAAAAGACCCAAAACTTCACAAAAGATATAGTAGTGTCATGCAATAATTTCAATTTAGAGTATGAAACAAAAGGAAAGGCCCTATAACTCACAACTAGATCTAACGACACCTACCATAGGTACTACCTAGGTCATTATTCACCAGGTACCAAGCTCAAACATGTTAGGATATTCTGACACATAGGAAATAGTTAAGTTCAACTTGGTCTAGTATAGAGTTAGGTAAAGTGTGTTTCTTTACCGTTGTACATTTTGTAACTTACAATACGACGGTCACGATATGTAGTGATCCGACGGTTCATTCTCTCCTCGGTATTACCGACACTTGATCCGTGGCTTGACACCCGATTGGTCCATGAATTATATTTAAAGCGCATGGAGGGTCATTTGTAGGTTAACCGTGCATGAGAGAAGCTTATGTAAATTTCATTCTTTTATTAATAAATTGCCTGTAGTAGCCACGTTGGCGCAGGCCGTGGACTGTTTCCCTCTCTGAGGGTTTTAACAACGTCAAAATACTGGTGTATTGATCTGTGATCTGTTTGTGAGTGGTGTCCTTCTGGTGTTCTATCTGAGGAACTTACCCTGTAAATTCCTACATGGTATCAGAGCTATTTGAGGGCCGCGTCCGTTGTTGATCCAAATCTGAAGCCGGTAGAACTGCATGCGACTGCCATCTCCTAGATCTGTTGTTTCTGACTGCTTTCACGCCAAGAGGACTGCTCTGTTGTGTTGGGAGCATATGTTCTAGTGAGGAACCCCTTTCATTTCACGCGAAAATGTTTCCGGTAGCCCTAGCTGCGTCATTTTTTTTAGATCTGGAGGTATACAATGTTTATTTGCATTTTACTGTTATTTTCTCTCTGTTTATTTCGGTTTCGGTTTCTTTAGCTTTTTTTTCCGGATCTATACCTTTCATTTTTGTGTATGCTCTTTGCCCTGCGACTCTGTGCGATCTGAGCAAATCAGAAACAGAAAGGAAGAATTTTTCTCATGCGTATGCTCTTTTCCCTACACCTTTGTGTGATCTCAGAAAATTAGAAACATTGAGGAAAATATTTAGTTTCCGGGTAAAGCTAACTTTAAGCCATAAGGCTT